>JAHWFP010206532.1:6882-52740 GCA_023313725.1 Lithobius niger | reverse complement strand
CACCCCCCTCCCCCCTCCTGTCACTGTTGATCAGACAGCAAGTGTTTCACCCGGATACTTGCTGACGCCTAGTCACGTGGCCAACCAGAGGGGATTAGTGTACCGTGTTCCTTGCCAAGAATGTGATTCCATCTACATCGGGGAAACCAGAAGAACCCTCCTGCAACGCATCAAAGAGCACGAAACTGCTACCATCAAGGGAGATCGTCGGAATGGAATTGCTCAACACTATCTGAGAACACAAGGTTTCCATTCTGATGAATTCCAACATGTAGTTTTCGGACGTTTTTTTTGTGTTGACATTTTTTCTAAAGAAGGTGAACGGGTGTTGACTTCACCGAAAATTCAAAGGAACTTTATTGTGTTTCTGCCAGGTGGTTGTGTGTGTTTTCCTGTTGTTATGCATCCTCTTCTATCCGCCGGGATCATACGCAACTCTTTCTCCCGTTCAGCAGTAAGACTGGGGCCACTTCTGCACGGATGATTGCTTCATGGATCAAAACCGTCGTCCTCCAAGCCTACGAGGCCATGGACATCAATTGCGTCACAGAAGATATCAAAGTCACGGCATATGAGCTACGTGCCATCTCGACTTCCTGGGCACATTTCAGCAATATTTCCATTACAGACATTATGGAATCCACGTCTTGGCGCCATCCTACCGTCTTTACATCCCACTACCTCCGGGATATGTCCCACCATGCCGACGGCTTGTACCGTGTTGGGCCATTTACATCCGCCCACAGAGTACTCTAACCCTTGGGCGCACTGTAATCTAACTTTGCGTTACAGGGGCCGGTCGCTAGCTTAGGGCACTCGGATCAAATGGTGCCCGCCGCCTTGACGAAGTCTATGAGAATGCTAATAATTGGGTAATTTATTTTTCACGGCAAGTAGAAACATCAAAATTCCAGGTTGCCTGGTTAATTTTTGTTTCTATTGCCTATTGAAAAATACATTACCCGACTTCCCGCCCTCCTTCCCTCTCATTGCCATTTGGGTAGGATAGAGGTGTCGAAAAGGTGAGCTCTGTCGCTCCGCTTCGACGATATATGCAGTGGGGGCTGCGCAGTGGATCTGCACAGTAGCTAAGCGGACCGTAAGAACTTGTTTTATCTCTAGTTGAAACAGCAGTAAGAGAAGGAGAATGCTAATAATTGAGTAATGTATTTTTGTAAAGTAATGTATTAATTATTTATATTTAGTACTCATGCTAAAGTCGCTAAATTTGGCTTTTCCCATGCTCAAACTAAAATTTCCTTTAAATTTTGATTTCAACACCAGTTGCCCGTTTTCGCCGCCAGGCGCGCTGCGCAGTCATACCTGCTGCAGCCGCCTGCCTCCTGTGGGGAAAACCCCATTCGCTTTTGAGCACGCGTCGAGGTAGGACGAGCGTGCTGGTTTTTCCAATCAAACTATGGCAGAAAACGATCAAGAAAGTGCAAAAGAAGTGATCGAAACAGGGAATGAGGAGGTGGACAACATAAACGAACTGTTCGAGGATGGAGTATTCCCATCGTGCACGTGCCAAGAGACTCCAAAGGGTTTACACCCACTCTGCAGGAGATGTCGGCAGTGCAACTTTGTGGATAATATTTGCAAGATTTGTGAACTACACAAAGCCGAAACGGTGAAAAAGATCCTATACTCCTGGAAACATTCAGACCAAAAGAAGGCCCAGTCGAAAAGGAAGGCGGACAAAACAAAGACTTTAAGCATTGACGAACGTTTGGCAGGTATGAGCAAGGAACCGGACGCTCCGATTTTCCTTAAAAAACTCATCAGTGTGGAATCGGGTTTGACTCCAGAATTTGAGGGCTTCGAACCGAACGAAAAATCAATATATCCGGAGAGATCACTGGGTTCAATGTTAACTGCTGCCAGGGAAACGGCCATCAATGTGGTGGAATCACGTTCAAACAAGATGGAAAACAATGCGAGTCCGAAGGTAATCGGACACGTGGACACAAAGTTGGGCGAGATGCAACAGTCCTTTCAAAGTCAAATTTCGGGGCTTATTGCCAGTGTGAACAGTTTTATAAACAGTAATTCTTCATTAAAGGATAGTGTGGTACCTGGTAAAGAGGATGTAGTGACGCTAAACAACGATCTTTCAGTGAATCGAGCGCCAGTAGATAATATAGGTGGGCACCCAAAGACAAAGGGTTCGCCGCCAGACAACACAAAGGGTTCGCCGGCAATCCGGGAAAAGGCGCCAAAACCAAGCAAGGCAGATGAAGGAAAAAGATCGTCGCACACACAGAAGGAAAGAAGCAAGAGCGACGCCATTGCAAGCAAGAATAACGAGAAAGTGGAGGCATCAGTCAAAGGGAAAGGTGCGGGGAAGCACTCGAAACCAATGCCATCCCAGTCCGCCCCCAAGAAAGGGGTAAACGGGAGGGCAGGAGAGGCGAACACCGGCCATGAAAGTGGCGATCAGGAACGACATTCGCTAAACCTGATAGTGGCGGACGTGCAGGTAGGACGTTCGCCAGCGGTCCGCCGCAGTGCAGGGATGTTACCGAATCCACCAGCGCATGGTTCGCCGGCAATCCGCAGTTCGAAAGGTGAAGCGAACTACAGACAGGTGGAAGGCGAAGTGAAGGACGGTACGCCGTTTCGCCGGGATCCGCAACCAAGAGGCGAATCGCCGTCGCAGTACGGAAAAATAAATCAAGGACAACAGGGTTCACCAGTGAGAGTAGTGACTCCGTAATACGAACATTCTGGCGACGGAGAGGACCTTTGCAACTAGGTTCGCCACGGTAGAGAATTTAATAACGATAACGATTTCACAGGCGATCAAGGCGAAGTGGGCGATTATGGCGACGAAACATATGACGGCCATTACGAGGAACATTACGATGACCACTCACAGTGTCACGAGAGGAAGAGAGATTACGAGCAGTAGCTGGAATCCCATGCCAAGTACAGGAAGGTACAATTTAATGAGGAGATATTTTTAGGGAAGTTAGAAGTTTTAGAAACCAACAACAGTGTCAAGAACAACAATGGAGAGAAGAAGCAGGGAGAAAACTGACACAGCCAGGATCGACTGACCACGATGACCCATTCGAAGAAGGACTTGAAGAAGGACTATGAAGTATTTGAAAGAGACACCATTCTGCAAGCAGGCCGTTCCAGCGGAAGTCAACCCGGAGGACCCACCGATGGAAACCCTGGCGAATGCGGGCAGTGCTAAGGCAGCCCCAGTGCACTTGCCACAGTCAGCGGTTGCCTTCAGACAACTACTGAACACCGAGTCCCTCACTAGAAAAGACGGCCAACCAATCTCCGTATCCAAGCCTTTGCCTCCGCATGACCCGAAGTTTGCCAATATGTTCTTCACGGCAACGGGGAAAGGGGCTCCCCCCAAAAAGAGAACTTCACGGAACGCATGGATTCCACTATCAAGACCGCAGCTTTCATAAGGACGCCTATTCAACTCCAGGACAACGACGAAGCCCTCCTTAGGTACAGCATAAGGGCAAACTCGCATGCCGAACTAGCTTACTCGGCATCAGTAGCAGCAATAAAATCTTTAGTGGCGGAAAAGCCAGAGCTAAAAAATCAGAGAATGTCTGCGCATAATGAAGCGGGCATCCTCGTTCCAACAGGACAGCCACAATTGGTCCTCAAGACTACTACGTAACACAGTGTTCAGGAAGCGGGATGCGCTACTCGAGTCGGCATCCACAATACCGACGGACATCGCAGGCCAACTCCGACTCCTCCCGATTCACGGACCAACTGAAATCTTTGACGAGAAGCTCCTCACGTTAGCACCAGAGCTGAAAGACAGAACAAAGCCACCAGCACCATCAACGTCAGCGATGCAAGGTTTTCGAGGGAGAGCGAGACCAATGTTGAGAGCATACCCCACCTATCCAAACCACAGGGTGGGACTGGGACTACAAGACGGAAGAGGCAGAGGAGGCGGTAGAGGTGACAGTAAAGAGGATTCGCAGCCCTTTCGCGAAGTAGCCCAATCGCAGGCCAGAGAAAGGGGCGGGATCCAACAAAGGGGCAGGAGTCAAGGTAGAGGAAGAGGCCGCAGACCAGGGCCTAGGTATTGACATGAAGGAGGAGTCTTTCCCCATTCACCGTCATGTGGGGGAAGGCTTTCAAGAAACTTGGCGAAATGGGAGCAAGTGACTTCGGACTCCTTCATCCTCGAGACAGTGAAGAACGGATACTACCCCCCCCCCCCCCCTTTCTTCGAGACCAGCGCTGCCGACAGCGCCCCCGCACTGGACAGAAGACGCCCCGGGTCTGCAGGCGGAGATAGAGAAACTTTTGGCGAAGGGAGCCCTGGAGTTAGCCCCACCAAACACGAAAGGGTTTTGGAGCCCGGCGAGGGTGATCCCAAAGTTGGGGGGGGGGGGGGCACATGCCTCATCTTCAATCTGAGAACACTCAATGGGCACATACGCAAAGAACACTTCAAGATGGAGTCAATCGGCAGGATCAGAGAAGTACTACAGGAAGGGGAGTACACGGTGTCGGTGGACCTGGAGGACGCCTACCTCCATGTCCCCCTACACAAGGACATCAGGCACCTGTTCAAGCTACACCATGGAGGGGTATCGTATCAGTTTACGACCCTTCCATTCGGCCTTTCGACGGCGCCCCAAGTCTTTACAAGGATAATGAAGCCGGTCCTGGGGTTACTCCATCAAGAAGAAATACGAGCCCACGCTTACTTAGACGACTGGCTCTTCCGCAACCTTTCACGAACCTCCTTACTTCGACAACTGGGCAGATGTTTGAGGCTGTTCAAGGAGCTGGGCTTGGGAGTAAACAACAAGAAGTCGAGGTTTACCCCACTTCAGGTTTTCGCTTTCCTAGGGGTGGAATTCAACTTAAAGAACTGCACAGTGTGCCCTTCGGCAGAACGAGTGGAAAAGACATGTGCGTCATTGAAGAGGTTAAACCAAATGTCAGCAATTTCAGCAAGAGACTTGGCATCAGTGATCGGGATTCTCGATTCCAACGCAGCGTTGGTACCATGGGGCCAGTGGAGGGTAAAGCCGATCCACTGGTTCCGGAAGGAGGAGTGGAATCCACGGACGTCGTGGGCAGACACCATACAATTGGTCAATCTCCCAGAATTGAGCTGGTGGTGCAGGGCGGAGAACCTTTAAGAAGATGTTCACCTGAAGGAAAGGGAGGCGGAGTTGCTCCTATTCACGGACGCCTCCTCAACAGGATGGGGGGCCCACGTTGGAGATTCCATGATCTTGGGGAAGTGGACCCCGGAGGAACAGTAAATGCACATCAATCTACTAGAACTGAGGGCTGTGAGATTGGCGGTTGAAACATGGAGAGATTAGCTACGGGGGAAAGACGTGGGCATAATGTCCAACAACACCACCACGGTTGCCTACATAAAACATGGGGGAGGGACCCACTCCAAAGCCCTGATGGAGGAGACGTCTGCACGTATGGGAGTTTGCACACAGTTTTCGATAAACCTGATACCGAGGCATATCGCGGGAAAGCAGAACGTCTGGGCCGACGAGTTGTCCAGAGGAAACAAAGTCCCTACGACGGAGTGGCACCTGGACCCGAACATCTGTACGGCACTGTTTGCGAGACGGGGGAAACCAGTAGTGGACCTGTTTGCAACAAAGGCGAACAGTCAACTACAAAACTACGTCTCCCCGTTCCCGGACCCACAGGCTTGTGCTACGGTTGCCCTCTCAATCTCGTGGGTAGGGATGAGGGCATACGCCTTCCCACCCTTCTGCCTACTGCAGCAAGTGGCGAACAAAATCAAGGAATCCTCCGGATCTTTCATTCTAGTAGCGCCATATTGGCCGGCAGCCAGCTGGTTTCCGGACCTGCCGGAATTGAGCAAAGAGCCAGTTACACTGCCATTGACAGACAGTTTTCTGTCTCAACACAGGGGAACGACGATCCACCCAAACCCTGAAGCGCTACATCTTCACGGGTGGCGACTCTGAAGACAAACCTGACAGAAGAAGGTTTCTCCAGAGAAGTAGCGAGCAGACTCCTACAGTCAGTGAGAAAATCAACATCTGACATGTACGAGGGGCAGTGGAGGAGATGGTTCGTATGGGCAAAGGACAGAGGATGTGACCCCTGTGACACGTCCATCTTTGAACTCACTCAGTTCCTGGAAGAATTATTTAAAAAAGGACTGTCGCCAACCTCGATAAAAGGATACAGGTCGGCCATAAACTCAGTGCTCACGTGCTTGGGGAGGTCAACAGTGGTGTCAAACCCTATGTTATCTAAACTCATTTTGGCATTCGAAAACGCGAGGCCCAGAACGAGGACGTTATTTGTAAAATGGAGCCTGCCCCTGGTCCTATCCAGTCTGGCACAGCCGCCCTACGAACCACTGGCATCGGCATCAATCAGGGTACTGACGCAAAAAACGGTTTTCCTCGTCGCTCTGTTGTCAGCAGCGAGACAGAGCGAGGTGGCAGCATTCTCAAGGAGAGAAGGTCACATCAGATTTGCAAGAGACTGGTGATCGGTGTCACTTATATTCCCAGCAAATTTCAGAGCAAAAAACTTGAGGCCGGACAAGGAGCCCACGCCAGTAGTAATACATGCGATAGGACACGGAAAACCAAGAGGGAGTGAGGAGAACCTGCAATGCCCCATCAGAGCTCTGAAATATTACCTCGAAAAGACAGCAAAGGTAAAAACAGATCAGACAGTTAAGGAAAAACTCCCCTCTTCCTGGACATAGACAATGTAGCAGTAGAAGTGGTGAATAAATCAGTCACGCCGTTCAAACTAGGCAGGTGGATATGTCAAGTAGTACAGAGGGCATATGAGACGAGCCCAGAACATGCGGATGTACCGACAGAAGTCAGAGCACACGAGCTCAGGGCCCTGTCAGCATCGTGGGCATACGGGAAGGGTATGCCACTAGACGAGGTAGTAGCCGCCTGCAAGTTGAAGAACAAGAATACGTTCATTCGCCACTATCTAAGGGGTATAAGTGGTGAATCAGAAGCGGACGTGGTGGCTCAGAATGTCGTCACTGGATCTAAGAAGAGACAGTAGATGACAATCCACGGCCTACAAGAGATCTGAAGTGACGCAGATGGAATAGGTGGACTGGGTCTAAGAAGAACCAGTGCACCAACAGTGAAAGAGAGGGACACCAAAGAAGGAGGAAAGGCCCGATCTTCAGGTGAGCAAATCTAGAAATTAAGTTGGTAGTTAAGGTTCTATGTTAAAAAATGTTCCTAGAGCCCGCCCCCGAAACGACAAAGTCAGCATGAGTACTGAAGGTAAGTAATTTGCAGATAGTAAGAAACAAGAATTTTAACAGGTTAAAATTGGTTTTTACTATCGTAAAATTACTTACCTTCAGTACAACCCGCCAGCTTTCCCGCTAAGGAATAAGAAAGGTTCAAAGCGAATGGGGTTTTCTCCACGGAAGGCAAGGGGGCTACAGCAGGTATGACTGTGCAGCGCGCCTGGCGGCGAAAACGGGCAACTGTTGTTGAAATCTAAATTTAAAGGAAATTTTAGTTTGAGCATGGGAAAAGCCAAATTTAGCGAATTTAGCATGAGTACTGAAGTGTAACGGCGGACGCTACGACGGCTCAGGTGCTTGTAGCGCCTCCAGTTTCCTGGTTTGACACGGAGATTCAGCTTAAGGTGTTGCGGTGATTATTGCGACTTTTACGGCATAAGCACAGCAAGGGCTACTGTCCCAGCATGGGGGATGGAGCGCAGGGTCCTAAATTAAAGGGGCCTAACCTTAATACTGCTGGTATTCACTGCCACCAGCGATGGAAATTTAACCATTTACAAAGAGCTAAACTAAAAATGGTTTACATATTTATTTACACTTAAACAGTTAATCGACTAGCAAACGAACTGAAGTTAAAAACTCCTGGTTTTTATTATGACATCAGAGAATATAAAAAGAACACTTTACATTAAGTTTGCACGAACAGCTTTTGAAATAAGTTATTTAAAAGCACTAAGTTTGAATTTACAACATGTAATTCGTTTTCACAAGTTTTGACTAAAACAACGTTTGTGTTTCAGAATAAAACAACCACTTAATTTTTCGAATAGAAAAAGCAATACTGAACGCTCCGCAGAGTCGTCCGCAAGACTGAACAGCCCAGGCTGGTTACAGTCTATCAAACAGTATGTTTCAAACACGCATGAAAGATCAACCGTTTCACAGTTTTATTTCTAAGTGATAAAACAGAGCCTTAAACCTCCCAGAGTTGCTGTTTACAAGTCAACTCCTCAAATTATAAAAGCCTCGGCTACTTATAAAGTCCGTCTGGAGTGAATAACCAATGAATCCCACACAAAGATCAAACCGTCAGTTATTTGAATTAATGTTTAAAACAAATAAGAAAGAATTTGGTTTTTAGTAAGAGTACCACTCTGACGTTATGGGGTGAGAAACCTAAGATGCCGCTACAGGCGTCACCACCATAATATTCCCTAGCTAGAGAGAGTTTAAGTTACGTTTTTAAACTAAAATTTAGACTTGGGGGTCCTAAATTAAATTTTCAAAAGCTAACAACAAACATATGAACCACTGCCATTTTGCCCGGCATGGCATCCTACGGACATGGCGTCTCCACTCCCGACTGGCGTGACCCTTCTCTAGCTTGAGATCTGTGAGCTGTGCTAACGACTGAGTTCTGGGGCTGGGGTTATATACACATTACCGGAAGTTGGCGCGGACGCCGAGGATAGCTACGGGGGTCTGATTGGCCGAGGGCCTCGAGAACAATGGAAAGTGGGAGGAGAAGTCGGTTGAACAAATGGACTGGGTGCAGAGCCGTTTGAAGGAGTAGGGTCATGTAAACGGAAAAGACAGGCCTGTTTTGAGTTTTACTCAATGGAACATTGGGAAATAGGCCTTTATTTTGAATTATTGGCTACGGATTGAATATTTACATGATTGCAACGTGATTTGGCTCTTGTTAAAGCTTATTACTTGGCTTTGGGTAATGCATAGAACATTACTACTAAAATAAACAAGCTTTAACAGTAAACTGCAGTGTTAAACACCACAACTAGTTTTGGCTGGGGAGGGGGGCAAAAAGGGGTTTTCGAAGTTTTTGCACAGTTTGACTTTCGGAAATGGGTTAAACAGGTCTTTTTAAGAATTCTTTTAGTTTTAATAGTAGTTCAAGCTAGCAGTAGCATTTGGTTGGGTCCAGTCGGGCTGTGAGGAGAACTAAAATAAACATATATACACTAAAATTCGTGTCCGGTAGAATGCCGATGTCTAATTACTTGGACTAATGGCAGCGTTTCTGGGGGCAAAAGATTATTATAAAAAGGCTAAATAAATGAATAAATAGTCTAGCTTGATGGTATGCTAAAATGCATAAAGTTAAAGTGGAGGTTTGAACCCTAAAGTTAACGGACAATGTTTGATCTAAGTGGCAATTTTTCATAGTAGTTGCGATCGTTCAAACACAATAAAAAATATCACACTTCAAAAATGGTTGTCAGTACATGGACACAAGGTTCAGTGCCTTTCTCCTAAAATACAACTAATCTAGAGTTTGGGGCTTTATGCCCGAAAAGAAGAGTGATAAAATCAAAATATACAATACCCGCAATTTCCGGAAAAAACAAGGGTCGAAACGCAGTGATGAGAACGGCCACTATATCAATTGTTATAGTCCGCGCCGCTAGCGATCTGGGCGGCAGATTCGCTAAACTCAACGCCCAGCTTTGAGTTTTAAACGATAAAGGGGTTTAAAATTCGGGCAGATAAAGCAAAATCTAAACGATTTAGCACATACTGAAGGCACGTATTTTAGGATAGTAAAAACTAATTTTAATCTGTGTTAAAATTTTCGTTTTTTCTTACCAAGAAGGCTAAAATGCTCCAAATGCTTTGAAAGCTCCTGTACACAGTGGATTAAATTGAACAATGGCAATATTGTACACAATGGTCGGAATTTAGTCAATGAAGTTGAACACTGACACTCTTCTACACAGTGGGTTAAACCTGAACATCAATGAACAATCCTTATTTAATTGCTGATTCGTAGATTCGTCCTTTGGCTCCGCCCCCTTTCCTTCCTTTATTCTATCGGTGGTTTTTGACTACGATCATTCGTTCATTGATCGTTTCCCCCCCCCCCCCCACCACACCTCTTCAATCCAGAACAAACACAACCGCTCGTATTCTGAAAGTGATGACAGTTGCCAATCAAAGGATGGGGTTAACAGTTATTAGGAAAATGCGGATTTTTGCCCCCGGAAGCATTTTGCAGAGTCAGCAAAATTATATCCTCCCATAACGTTTTTCGGCAAGGAACCCAAACCAGTTGTGAACTCCGCTGACCCCCCCACCTCCTCGTACGATGTTCGCTAATGCAAATTCGGTTCATCCCGCATTACATCAGTTTCTTTAGTCAAAAGTAGCTTTTCGTCCATTTCTCGATTTAGAATCCCTCACCTGAAGAGAAGATAAAGAGATTTTCTGTGGGTCTTCCCGTATCCCCACATAACAGTAAGAAGTCGAATTTATATTTCATTGTTTCGGGTCCTGGCGCTTCCAAACGTGCTCGCTACCGTACTTTAACTTTCCGCCAAGTACATCACTGCCTCAGTCGGTATGAAACTGGACTCTTCCCTTAAACCATCCACCTTCATCGCATCCTTTGAAACAGGCCGAAGAGGATGAGAACCTCCTTCAATGGTGTCTTCGCGTTTCATACCACTCTAACATAACTTACTCGGCACACACCGCTGCAGTAAGGGCCTATCTGGAAGAATCCCCCTCTCTTCGTCCTTATTCCATTCTCGAAGAATGTCTCCAGTTGATGAAGAGGGCCGCTTCTTTTCAGGAAGAGGCGTTAAGTTGGGGGTTGCCGTCTCCTACTTAACCAAGTGTTCCGGCGTCGTGACGCTTATTTGGATTCGTCTCGAACAATCCTGTGGTTATCGTCGGACGCCTACGTCTCCTTCTCATCCACAATTCCTCTTCTTTCCTTGACAACCAGCTTCTCACTCTTGCCCCCGAAATGCAAGACAAAAGTCAAATCTCATGCACAACCTAAACCTGTTGCTTCCAGAGGTCAAGGAAGAGGTAAGATGAACCCCTACAAAACTGGGCCCTTTAGACAGAAATATGGGGCTTCCCTCCCTCCCCACCTCCTAACATGGTCTGGGCCAAACTCTCCTGTCCAAGGTCAGCAACCAGCTCTTCGGAGTTCCGACAACTCTTACGACAACCGCGGATGAGGCGTACGGTCCAACCGGAACTCAGCTTCGAGGTCATACTCTTAATCCCTACCCCGCCATTCTACATCTTCATGAGTGGAAACTTGAAGACTAACCTCAAAGCAGCGGTCTTCTCTCTAGTTGCAACTCGGCTCCTTCAATGTCACAGAGAATCGACCATCAAGGTCTACGAGTCTTAAGTGGCATAGGGGGTTCTCCTGATGAACTGACAACAACGTTGACCTCTACAATCCAGATATGAAGGTTTACCAATAAACCAAGAGTAATGATCAGTGGTCATCCTGTTCACTGTTCTTAGATGCCGGCTCCTTGTTGACCAACGAACTGTTGTTGGGCTTTTAAATTTTGTGTTTTTACCATATTTTTGTAAGCATAGGATGACATGTATTTACACCTCATATTGCTCGTTACTCAGTGTATTGTTTCGTTTTCGTGCAGGTGACTAAGACTAGAAAATTTTTGCGAAAATTAAATTTATATGTCCTGTTTTGAATGAACTTGTGGGTTTCCTCGCTGTCAAGAGCAAACATTTTTCTTCTAACACCGCCATAACCACATACTGAATGAAGATTCCTTGGCACAAGATTCCTTCACACAAGGGCTTTTCCCTATTGCCATTAAGGGCTATCAAATGGTCGAAAGCCTCGTCCGAGGCCCAGATGAAACTGCAAGATGAGAAGTTTCACGAAGAGGTCAAGCTATTTAAGAGGTCGACGAGACCTCCAGAAGAGTCTGTCTCAGAAGTGAGGCACACCACTCGCTAGGAAGTGAGACCCCACTCAGGTTTTGCAGCCTGGCCACGAGTGGGGGTTATGTTAGGAAAAATGGCGCAAACTGCGGCGGTTCGTGCCCAGACTGCAAAAAGGAGTGAGGCACGACATTCTTGCGACACGTGCAGTGTGTTGTCGTGCCGCTTTCGGTACCAAGATGTCGGCGAGGACCGACGTGTGCCAGCAGAGACAGGATGGTTAGTCAACTAGATAGTCAACTAGATAGGGCCTCAGATTAGCTCAACGCAACTGTGCTACGCCTTGGACTAACCAGGACTGACGACTGGCCTAGAACGGCCATAGCTGCGTGGCCGGGGACTCAGCACCGCTGCAAAAGTGGAGCAACGTGACGCTGTCAAGCCATCACTTTCTCGATAAATCCAGACTCCGTGAGTCATCGACCACAAATCCGGACGGGGGACTACTTCTCACACTCCGTTTTTCTCACACCCCATACATCCAAGGCGTGATTTTCACTGTGAGGTGTGAGGAGAAGTTCTATTCTGATTTATGGTCGAAGACTCAAGGAGGAACTATCTTTCGAGGTACAGTAGTTCCGAAGAGCGCAAATTTCTTTTCCACAAAGAACGTTTTGGTTCGTTCTTCGAAACCGATTCCCCAGTGAAAATCACGTCTTGGATGTGTGACGTAATTCAATCACTTAGACCTCCCATCGGAGGTTAGGGCACATGAGATGAGAGCGTTGGCCACATCTTAGGTGTTTGCTTTCGGTATTTTCTTAGATGGCATCGTTTCGGCCTGCTATTGGCACCACAAAACGACTTTCATTGGTAACCTTCGGGACGTTGATGGAACCTTTCGTGGTGCTAAATTAAGAGAACACATGGCTGGCAGCTATGTGGGGGAAAAAATAATTCCCCCTGCTGCGCCTTTTTAAACAAGAAGCATCAGTGTTCAAGGTGAGTGCCTTTCATTAATTTAAAAGGTATAAATTGAAAGGTTCAGCTGGACACTTGGCGCAGGGATAAACTGCCGTGGCTGCTTTCAGACAAGTTCAGCATAAATCGAACGCTGAGTTTCTTACTATCTGCAAATTACTTACCTTCAGTATTCATGCTAAATTCGCATAATAATGGCTTTTCCCATGCTCAACAAAATAATTTTTTCCGTTTTTTTCGCCAGGTGCGCTGCGCAGTATTCTTGCTGCAGCCGCTTGCCTCCCATGGAGAAAACCCATTTGCTTTTGAGCACGCATCGAGGTAGGTCGAGCGTGCGGTTTTTCCCATCTGACAATGGCAGAAAACCATCAAAAAGAAGAAGTGATCGAGATAGGAGACAAAGAAGTAGACAACTTTAACGAGTTGTTGAGAGATGGCGTGTTTCCTTCGTGTACGTTTCAAAAAATGTCAAAGGCCTTAAACCCTCTGTGCAGACGGTGCTGTGTGTGCATTTTCTCAGACAATCTGTGTGAAATTTGTGAACTGCATAAACCCACTACTGTTAAGAAAATACTGCACACTTGGCACCACTCGAACCAAAAGAAAGCACAGCTAAAAAGGAAGGCGGAAAAAAAGCAACTCGAACCTGGTCGATCGTTTGGCAGGCATGAGCCAGGATCCCAACGCACTCATTTTTCTGAAGGACCTTGCAAGTATGACTTCGATTCTAGTATTTTGGGATGAAAGTGAATATGTACATTTTAGAAATAAAATTAGTATTTACTTACGCTAAAATTCTCACCTTTAGAGAACCCACCCACCTACCTGCGTTTGCGTAACCGTAAAGTTCTCTCAATGATTGTGAAGGGTGAGTGTAGAGGGGCCTACTAGGAATCAGTAGAGTGCCACATGGTGGGGAGCCAATGAACCTGATTAACGTGTTAATTAAGTTTTGAGCAATGAAGTATTATATTTTCGATATTAAGCATAAATCTAAAGGTTTTTCTAAACTTTATGCTTTAAACACTGTTTAAAATTAGTTTTTATTATCCTAAAATACTTACCTTCAGTAGAACCCACCAGCCTCCCCGCTCCGCTGAACCCGGTGGTTCTTAAGCAATTTGACAAGATGGTGCACTGCAAGCATTAATAAGGTATACGAAGTAGCGCTCCACCAGGCGGGAACTAGATTAGATTATTGGATATTAAATTTAGTTTTGGCAATGACGAGCATAAAATAAGCGATTTTAGCATATTACTGAAGGTAAGTATTTTAGGATAGTAAAAACTAATTTTATAGTGTTAAAATTCCTTTCTATATGCCGTGAAAATATCCTTACCTCAGCTTTTAACATTTTCCTTCTGCTTTGCTGTTTGAGCTAGAGATCACAGTTCTTAGAGCCGTGCCAGTGTCGCGACCCACTGTGCATCAGTTCTGCGCAGCCTTTGTCTATAAGAGCACGGTCGATGCTTCGTCTTTTCTTCTGTACGTCTCGACTGAGTCGGACGTGCTGTATCCATTAGCCAGGCTGGCCGCTGCGCCGCCTTCACCAGCCAAACTTTTAATGGAAGATCTTCCTTTACCCGGATTTTCTACCTTGTCCACAGCCTACCCACGGTTGCCCATCGTCCGGGCCCTATCGGCCAGCAACCAGTCTCATGGTCCCTCTCCTGTGGGCCCATCGGCGCCTGACAGGCCCGCACTTGACACAACTACTACGTCCCCGATTCAATGCGGCCAAGCCCGGGCCACGCCAGATTTGCAGACGCTTCAAGAGGAACGGAACTTTTCGAGGCTATTGAAACCTATGCTCGCCTGAAACTTCAAGTCAAGGCTCGGTACTCTGCTTATAAGCACATGCTGTTTCGTCCCACCGAGGGCCCAATTGACCTCTCTTCGCGCTCATCAAGGCGCTAGATTACCTCGCACTCCCAAGTTGCCGACCGTCCCACCTAACCATTTTCCAAGAAAAGGGTCCATGAACTAATGGAATCAGCGTTCCGTTCTTTCAAGTGCAAGCGACCATACCTCAACTGCCCCCGCCAACCCAATATACACGGGACTGGGGTGCTTCTACTGCCAAGAAGGTGAAATTGTCTCCTTGGGACACTCCGTGACCATATCGCCAAGTGGATTCATCATCGCCCTTTCAGCATGTTCAACCGCCACGGCTGTCGCGCCTAGTCCCACCAGCCGATTCAGACTGTTCAGGATCAGTGGCTGGGGACCAGGATCAGCGTTCAGTTGCATCCGACGATCCTCCTCCTCGTCATGCGCATTTTGACTCGTCCTTCTCGGACAACCCTGATCCATTCGAGATTCCTCTTCCAGTCCTGTTAAAGACCATCGAAAATATTATTCCGGACTGTTTCCTGTATAAGCCCTCGTTCCTGGCGCTCGAGCCCAGCAAGAATCGTAGTCTCTCCACGGGCTTCGGTTTTGTTCTCCGCGACCAACTTCCCTGCCAGCAACCAGTCTTAGGCCAGTCCACAATCTTACTCATGACTTTGGTCCGTTTATGGTGGTCTCCTGTTACGGTACGGTGATCCTTTAGAACTCAACAAGGATCCTCCACCACCGCGACAATGACCGACTATTGTGCCTAGGACTATGAGCGACCTCCCAGATGGATGTTGCGGCCAATACCTTATGCGAGAAACTCTGCTGAGCCACCGCCAATTGAAACTAGGAATTTGGCCTTTCTCATTAGTCTAGTGTTCTGGAAAGCTTGCTTCATGACCTACCACTCCATGAACTGGCTCACCATGGCGCTTTTCAATTCGGCACTGCTGCTTCGTTAAGTGGCCCTCAACACTGCGCCAAATCTTAACGACTCCACTCTGTAAAGGCGCCACACCAAAATTATGATTGTGTATGATACCACGCCCCAATAATCAACAACTCTGGGAAACCATTTTTTTTTCTTGTCGCTAGGCGTGTGCTGTAAACTACAAACACTCTTTTCACCACAGTATAAGATTGGTCCAACCTATTTTCATGAAATTTTTCTCCAATTAAAACTCTTAAAGCACTCTACAATTTGGTCCAAACAACGTAAAATCCGTCGGTTCAATAATTTTCTATTTACGGAAACGTAGAGCGCACAACACAGCGCTCAGGCTCGCAACTTCCAGTTGCTCCTCAACTGTACAAATGTATTATTGCTTTTCGAATTCTTTTCTACAGGACATAAATCCTGAGAGGGATTAATGCACTACTGACAGACGTGACAATTTTATTTTATTAACAAAAAAGTATCACACATATTTGCTAATTTTTGGTCTGAAGAAAGATAAGATATATCATTACGTTTATGCAAAAAAAAAAGTACTCTTTCAGCATATAAAGTTGGTCAAAATTTTTCTCAAAGCCAGTACTATATTAGATTTTTTTTTGATTTGCAATACGTTTGCCAAATTTTCCCATCCCTCCCCCAAAAAATATCCCTTATAATTTTTTTTGTGTGAATATTCGGATTAAGGCCTAAGTATTACGAGCTGTTTAAAAAAAATGAAGCCTCTACTACGTTTTTAAAGGAAGTTACATGAATTTTAATGAAGACGTACAATCATTTCTTGCGCTGCGAAAAACTGGCTGGTTTGGGTTAGCGAGCGCTCTTTTTCTGGCTGGCGTCAGAAGGGTTAATTTCCTATAGTCCAAAACTGGACAATAGCCTCCGCCATTCTTTTTCTGTTTCAGAAAGAAAGGAGAGCCCCACTCACTGATGGTTGGCTCTATCCGAACTCTGGCGAGCAGTCCATCGACCATCTGGTCAATTTCCTTGCGAATCTGTGGGTTCGCCTGGTAAATGCTTTGGCACATCGGCTTCGGAGTATCATGAAACTTGATGGTGTGTTCATGACAGTCAACACGTCCTGGTTTGCCCAGGAACATGTCCTTGTTGTTTTCCAAAAAGACTTGAAGAAATTCAAACTGACTGTCATCCCATTGAATTCTTCCGAACCAGTCTTGGCGTGTTCGGGTTTGCTCCTCGTTGAGATAGAGGGAAAATGTAGTCTTCGTTGCCTGGAAAGGAGGCTTTGTCATTGACCCAGTCGATCCTGATGTTAGTGGTGTTCCAAAAAGACTTCCCAAATATACACCTGCAAACGAGGGCTTCATATACTGTGAATGACAACGTCAGATGCTTTCCATGCACGGTGAAAGGCAGATATATGATGCTGACTGGCGAGCTAAGACTCTACACCCTCGTAGGGCGGAGTCGGTGCATCAAGCCAAATCCGATGCAAGAACCTGCTCAAGATAGCACAGTCCGATGATCCAGAGCCCAGTCCCTCATAGAAATTCATCTTTTGAACTGTAATTGGGAGAGTGTGAGCCGGTATGCTCGCTACATTCAACTTGAGAGACGGTCTCACTTTTGGGTTCAGGCAGCTCCGAGCGAAGTGTCCAAGTTCATGACAGTTGAAGCATTCTTTGCTAGCTTTCCTGTCCGTCTTTGGTGTTGTGCCGGAGGCAGACTGCTGATCTTGATCCTTGTCTTTTCAACAGGTGAAGCTGAAGAAGCTGAATCATAATTTGCAGCATCGAGCGCAACCGCGGAAGACTTAAGATTAATGGAGGTTCCTCACTCTTCCAGCGTTGACACTGGTTGCTAGAATCCCCTTGCTTAAGTGTATGAGGTTCCGAAACTCTTGAGTGGTCTTGCGTCTGACTCGCCAAACCAGTCGGTTTTGTAGGAAATCTTATGCTGCGAGGCATGTCCAAAATGGTATCAAATAAAGCATCGAAAGTCTTTACCCCAGCATAGGTAAGGAAATTCCTGCAACGGTCATTCAGTTGATCAACTACCATTTCCACTTCGTCTCGCTCGTCCCCACGTTTATTCATCCTCTTGAACTACGCTTACATTTTGTTTGCAAAATCCAACGGTGATTTGGGCCTTTCCTGCTTCCTGTTGCTCATGTAGCCCAACCTGTCTTGATCTTTCTTTGGACGCTTGTAAGCAGTCTTCAAAGCTTTAGTAATTCTGGCCAAGTCAAGAGTGGGGTCCGAAGTGTAACGGCTGATGCTACGACAGCTGAGGTGCTTGTAACATCTCCGACATCAGGTAGACTTCGGTCTTGTTAAAAATAATGCTATCGGTGGTTTGTTGGTTTATCAAAGCACAGTCGTGGCTACGAGCCCGATGTAGGGAACTGAGCGAAAATATCCTATCAAATTAAATAGGCTAACAGTACTATTTTACACGGTACGCGCTGCTACCAGGTGGAGTGACATTAACTGCAGCAAATCCTGAGTTAAGAATAAAAGAGGGTTTAGATAATATTTTAACTCTACAATTAATAACTGGGTAAAAGTAACTGACGTTTAAAACTCATGGATTTATTTATAGACAGTTAACAAAATATAAAAAGCTCTTTTAACATTTTCACACGGGTTTTTACATTTGAAAGCTTTAAGTGAAGCAAAACGAATTTACATTAATAAAATTCAACAACGAACTATGGCGTTTAGAAAACAAAGTTCACTCAGGTCTGTTTCAACCTCCTAAAAATAATATGCAGCCGCAAGTTACAATTAGGCCTACAGTATGTTGTTTGCGTTCAAACTCCCACAAACTCAACTAAACTTCAAGTTAAATCTAAACTAGATCGGCTCAACGGGAGCACTAGCAATTTAAGCAGGACATTCACTTAAATTAAATTCATTAAAATATGTAAGATAGACTTAGTTTTTAGGAAGGGAACCACCCTGACGTTCAGAAACTGCAGATGTACGAAGTTAAAACATAAATTTGTCAAACTAGGAGTTGCTTTAAAATTAAACTAAGAATTTAGATTTGGGGGTCCTAAATAAAAACTTTCAATTTTAAACTATACGATACGAACCACAACCATAGTGCCCGGCATGGCAACACTCGGATGGCATCGTTTCTATCCCGATCGGCGTGACCACCTCCTAGCTTGAGATCTGTGAGCTGTGCTGTGGATGCTTTGGGCTGGGGGGTTTTATGCTAGCAGCCTGACAGGAAGCAGGAGGGAAACCGCATCCCTGTAGGAGAGCTACTACATGGGGGACTCGAGAGATGGAGAACAATGGGAGAGGGAGGGACAGAGCCAGCTGTCACTCAAGCAGTGGAACAAAGGGACCTTTGGAGTTGCTCTCTTGATTGGAGGAGGGCAAGAACTTTGGGAAATACTGACTGCTGGTTGGTGGGGCAGGTTGGCAGTGCAAGTAGCAAAGGGTTTGCCGACTTTAGGACTGGGGCTTGGGGAAAAAGGCCAGTTTGTGTTTGACACAAAGGAACTTTGGAAAAAGGTCTATAAAAAATAAAATTATATGGATTTTAAGGCTCGTAGAGAGGCCCATACAGTGAATAAATCACTGTGGCTAAATTAAACAAGCAATGAAATTCAAAACTGCGATGTTATGTATCACATCCCCGGGGGGGGCGGCCAACGAAGTGTATTGCACAGAATACTTGGTTTTGGCTTCGGAAAGCAGATCTTTTTAATACATTGCGTTAATAGAAGGATAGGCAAGCTAGTACTGCATTGAGAACTGTTGGGTGGTCACCCTTGGCGATTTTCGTGGTAATATTTACATTAAAAAAAGTTGCGTCCGGTAAAAATTGCTGTTAATTTAAACATGGTAGGGTTCTGGGGGCAAGTTAAAATAGCAAAAGAGTAAATAATTGATGAAGTAAAAAATGTTAGAACGCATTTAAAGGGGCGCATCAACTTTGCAGTGGAAGAACTTAGTTGTCATGGAAGTGGGAAATTTTTCATATATTTGGTGCTCAACAAACAAGATAAAAAAATATCACATTCGACACGATTACAACCTATTCATGAGGTTTAGTACCTTTGCAAAGGAAGCCCCTCCTATTCCACAACTAAGCTAAACTAAGTCGGCTTTATGCCTGATAAAATTCGAAAAGAAGTAATTACATTTGTACAATTTTAAAACTACAATCTTCTTCCATCATCGCACAATTTCATACATAAGACACTCACAGAGTCTTTCTAATTTTCGACAGCAATGCTACTGTCATCATCAAGCACTTCAAAGGAAAAATTAGGATCCTGGTCACATTCTTGCTGTTTGCCAGAATTTGAATTTGGCAGAACACGTAGCCTCCTGTATTTACAAGGTAGTGGACCATTCATGCTGTCTTTAGAAGGTAGTGGGCCCTTCTTGCTGCTACTAGCTCTCCAACACCGCTCTAACTGCTCACTCAAGTCCCTCCCCACAAGGTGTCTCACATTTGGGTAAGAAGGGCCCTGAATATTCATAAGTTGGAATCCATTCTGCTCATGGTGTTGTATAGCAATGGATTCCAGGCACCTTAGATGGCTGTCGCGTGCAGAGTTTGAGCGGATGAGCGTCGTGGCTTTCTCCCAGTCAATCTCGTGCTCAGTGGCAGCACAGTGGAGCGCAATGCCATTATCCTGCACTCCTCTCCTGACATTGTCCATATGCTGTCCCAGTCTTGTTCTCACATTTGTACAAATTGGTTGGAGTTACGATGACCGGAAGTGAGTGGTGACTTTTTCTTAGGCTTGTAGCTGGAGAACCAGATGGAAATTTTGGGTTCTGTTTTCGCAGAATGAAAGTTCGAGAATGTGGCTATTAAGAATTTCTGTGATGGGGTCATTTTTGTTGGTAACTCCTGTAGATACAGTGGTTTGAAGTTGGAGGTCGGACAAGTCAGGGGCGGGGGTGCACCAAGACTTGGAGAAAAAAAAACTGGGAGTTCATTAAAACGAAGTTTCCCGGATGTTTTTTTGACAGCTGGAGTCCCGGTTTCCTCTCCAAAAGGGTTTTGGTCAAAAAGCCCTTGCAGAAGCGCGCGCCACCAAAACCTGAAATTGCCCTTTAAATTTGCAGTAATGAAATTTCGCAATGAATTTCCTATATGTCTTCGACAAAAATCGACATTTCTATCCATTCCGGTAGATTTGAGTTATCAGTCAACGTTTTTGGTTGCATGTGAAATGAAGCTAATGCTGAAGCTAAAACTTCCATCGAGCCTGAAGGGTTAAGGGTAGCAGTGGCTTGCACCAAATTCTCACTTTTTTCCTTGCCATTTTGAGAATTGCCCTGAGCCCCATCCGCTAACTGCGATGCTTCATTTCCCATGGTTTGACTTCCTTTTGAAGCTTTAGAATTGCTTTTATTGCTTTCAGATTGCAACGATGGTTCAAATCCTGAAATTCTGGCTTTTATTTGATTTCCCTGCCGAGCGGCCGGGTTAGAGGCGTCTTGTGAGGGCGAAGATTTAACATCGTCATCTGCTGCTACCTCCTTGCCGATAGTTTCGCTACCACTCGGTGTAAAATACAAAGTAAAACACGATTCCTCGTCTTCTCTCAGCTGCCTAACCGTTACCTGAACCGCCAATAAAATCGCCTGTAATTCGCCAGAAAAATTCCTTCATCGTGCCTAGCAATTTGCCAAGCTTAATGCAATGGTTGCAATTGCTGTTCAAATAAATTTTGTAATAATTCTGTCAAGTTGAGTTTGCTCTTGCTCGCCGATATTTCTGAAATGTCGATCGGATTTTCCGGGAAATTTGAGCGATGCTTAGCAAGCGGTAAGGTGTCGCCCTCTAGCGGTAGAATTTCGCAACTTGCTGAAGCGAGAGGAGCGATTGCCACCTCCGATTCCACAAATGAGCTACTGAAATTCGCAGTAATCGAGTTAAAACTAGCTTGTGCACGCCTAAAAGCTGACAAATTTGAAGCTATGATGCTATAATGTGAATTAACTGCATCGAAATCATCGTGCTCCATGAAATACTTCTTAAAAATTGCATACCTGCTGAATTCGAAACGGTTTCGTTAACATACCTATGATCATTCACAAAAAAAATTATTTTATTTTTTATTTATTTTTTTCATTAAAACTACGTCAACAAAATGCATTTTTCAATAAAATGTGTTATTATTTAGAAATCGGGTGTTGGCACCACAACCGTATAACTAACACCAGATACAGCCTCATTCATAAGTACCGGAGAAAATCAAGTACGATGGCACTAAGCTGGGTACCGGCACCGGATGAAAAATTCCTGGTGCCACCCAACACTAGTTCCACGACCCTTCTAGTTGGGGGTTGTTTGCGCCATTTTCTACCTGCCTGGCAGACGTTACTTCTGACCCTGCCGTCTTGTCAATCATTAGTCATGGATTCCACCAGTTGTTCTCCAGGATTCCTCCCCTTACGTCTCCTCCGTGGTCCGAGGCCACAAGCACCTCTGACCCCCTTTCAGCAGAAATAACCAGCCTCTTAATGAGCCTGCTATCGGACCCAGTCCCATCCTGGACTGGCCAGGATTTTACAGTCGCATCTTCTTCCCAAGAAGACAAACGATTTTAGACTGATCTCTGGCCGTTGATCCAATTCATTCACAACAGCTACTTTCAAATGGAAACCGTGGAGTCCATTCTACATTTGCTGTTAACAGCATACTGGACCATTTCTATCAATCTCGCGGATGCCTGCCTTGCCATCCCACTTCATGCGTCTGTCTGGCACCTTTTCCGATTTATTCACGACGGTACGGTCTACGAGTTCCCCCGCCTCCCCTTCTGTCTCTACGCGGCGCGTCGCATTTTCACAGGTCCTAAAACCGGTCCTAGCATCCCTGCACCTACATCAAATAAGACCAAGCGCCTACCTCGACGACACGATCATTCCCCATCAAGACAAGGTAATGCTACTTCGACACCGGGACTTCACTATATGCCTTCTTCTGCGCCTTGGCTTCGGCGTCAACTTTCCAAAGTCTCGCCTAGTCCCGTCACAACATTTTGGGTTCCTCGTCGTCTTCTTCAACTTGGCCAGGGCAACTGTGATGCCTTCTCCGAAAAGAATCACTGGGCTCCTGACAATCATTTGAGGATTCCTGCACCTTTGGTTATACACACTACCGGATCTGAACACTCTTATAGGAACGATAGATTCTCTGGCTAACCTGGTCCCATACTGCAGGTGGATGGTTCTACCCCTTCGCCATTTTCGCATCGACGAGTGACCAACCACCACCTTCATATACCAGACACTTCAGGGCGTCCAC
Source organism: Lithobius niger (assembly GCA_023313725.1). Lineage (NCBI taxonomy): Eukaryota > Metazoa > Arthropoda > Chilopoda > Lithobiomorpha > Lithobiidae > Lithobius > Lithobius niger. The sequence goes on along the minus strand of JAHWFP010206532.1, from coordinate 29,796 downwards.
TCTCCCCGACGTTTCCCCTCGACACGCTACTCTGGTGGATGGATGTTCCGAATCACACATAGACAGTGCCTTTGCACGAACAACTCCCAGATCTACATGTGTTCACGGATACGTCTCCAAGGATGGGGGGGTCCCACATCGGCAATCACGTAGTCTCCGGGGCCTGGCCACCATGGAACCAGGATCACATCAACGTCCTCCAGCTTCGAGCGGGTCCTCTCGGCCTGCAACACTTTCGCCACCACGTAATGGGAATGGCAGTCCAAGTCCACATCGACAATACGACAGCAGTGGCTTGCTTACCTTCAAAAGGTGGAGGAGGACCCGCTCCCGTTCACTACACCAGATCACCTTCGCCATATTCCGACTGCATATTCCGATATGCTTAAAGACAGTTGTACTCCCCTTGCACATTCCCGGCAGCCGCAACGTTATTGCGGACTCTGCCTCGCCGGTCTCCACCAACGGGAGAGTGGGCTCTCAAGACTTTCATCTGTGAATCTCTGTTCAACATGTGGGGCCGTCCGATGGTGGACCTCTTCGCCACGAGGCACAATACCAAACTTCCCCAGTTCGTCTGTCCGGTTCCGGACTACCAAGCATGGGCAGTGGACGCCCTCACCCTGTTTTGGGACCACCTCTTTGGGTACCTTTTTCCACTGCCGTTTGTCCTCCACAAGATTCCCCCGCCCTATTCATCCTAGTAGCGCCCAATCGGCCGGTGGCCGCATGGTTTCTCCTACTGTTGGATCACCTCGTCGATCTCCCGTGCTGCCTTCCGGACATCCCAGACCTGCTAACCCAACGTCAGGGAACCGTGGTCCATCGGCGCCCGAGGGCGCTGCGACTACACAGGTGGCTACTATCGTCTTACTACTCGAAACTTCAGGCATTACTGTTGAGCAGGCCTCTCACATCGCCTCCAAAGCCGTTCGAGCATCCACCAACAAAATATTTGATAGCCGTTGGCACCAATGGTTTCATTGGTGTCTCCCATGGAAAGTCAGTCCGATCAATCCCACTCTTCCAAACTTTCTAACATTCCTAAACGACCTCTTCAAGGAAGGCCTTCGAGGGTCCACAATCTTTGTTTATCGGTCAGCCCTAAATTCGGTCTTTAAAGCAGCAGGAAGCCTACAGCTCTTAGACGGCTTTCGAATTTCGACCCTTGTCAAGTCTTTTGATATTGAACGACCAGTAACACGGCGCCTATTTCCAGATTGGGACCTTTCCATCTTGTTGACATCTCTTCTCTCGGCCCCATACGAGCCACTCTCAACATGTTATCTTAGCCACTTGACTCGCAAGACTGTTTTCTTGGTTGTCTTGGCGGCTTGTCTCCGCTGTAGTGAAGACGCCCGTTCTCATCGCCCATTCACAGCGCCCGTTCTCATCCGTTTATTATTCCTGCTCTCGCCACCATTCTGGGGGACAAACCAAAACGAGTGCTGTGTCCGGTACGGGCCCTTCTATTCTATCTTAAGAAGTCTAAGCCTCTCCGATGGGCCGCTCACAGCTCTTCATTCCGTTTACGACCGGCTCGAGTGAAACTATGCCAGGTTGGTCTCCACATGGATCAAGATGGTCATGCTTAATGCTTACAACGCCCTTGACATCAACTGCGCCGATCACAGCATCCGCGTCACCGCCCATGAACTTCGAGCCATTTCAGCATCCTGGGCTTTCCACAGTAACATTCTAATCACCGACATTATGGAAGCTGCATCCTGGCGGAACCGTACTGTATTTACGTCCCATTATCTTTGGGATACTTCATCTCAAGCCAAAGGACTTTACCGTCTGGGACCATTTGTGGCCGCCAGACAAATACTCTCAGCCCCTTAAGCAAAACGATCACTTCATTTTACATACTAAGTACAACACTCTTCTTTGATCGTTTGTAAAGTTTTTACTTTTGGGGAACCAAGCTTGCAATGCAAGGGGGCCCATCAAGGGGTAGTGACCACCGCCTTTGACGAGGTCTATAGAATGCTAAAAGCTCAGGTAATGGATATTATCATGTCAAATAGAAACATCAAAATACCAGGGCCACCTGGTTGATTTTGGTTTCTATTGCCTAAATGAAAATATACATTACCTTCTTCCTACCCTCTAGCCCTCTGTGTCATCACCTGGGCACTATACGGAGTAAAAGATGAAGCATCGACCGTCCATGACGCTCTTATGTGAGGCTGCACAGAACGGATGCGCAATGGGTCATGCCGCTGGCAATGCTCCAAGAACTCTAATCTCTAGATCAAACAGCAAAGCAGAAGGAGAATGCTAAAAGCTCAGGTAATATACAGGGTGGCGCATAAAAAAGGAACACCGCAAATATTTCTGAGTCCAATTCGGTAAAAAAAAAGGTAAAATAGGACCCAGACATCTGGTTAGAACGTGTGATTCTGAGCCGAGTAAAGTAGTCCCTATTTTCCTTTTTTTTTTTCTGCCCTATGTAAAAGTTAGGCTTCGGTAGCACCTGTCAGAACCGGCAAGTGACGAAAGACTACGTCGAATGAAACAGGAAGAACTGTTCAAGTCCAAAATGTCGTCCAATGTCCCCAGCGCTCATCCACCACAGTTCCATCTGAAAGCCAAACACTTTCCAGTGGTGTTGTGGGTGGGAGACAAGCTGTAAAACAGACATTTACAGGCAAGGTGTTGGGAGGGGGGCATCCTCTCGTTCACGCTGGCTTTTATGCGCAGTAGTCATTCTGCTGCGTTATTGTTTACGTAATCATATGTGCATTGGATGTCATTTTGACTTTACCAGCTCTTCCCGTTTCATTCGACATCGTCTTTGTCACTAGCAGGTTCTGGGAGGTGCTACCTAGAGCCCAATGTTTACATAGGGCAGAAAAAAAGTGAAGGTAGGCACCACTTTATTCTAATCAGAATCGCACGTTTTTTCCAGATATCTGGGTCCTATTTTACATTTTTTTTACCGACTTGGACCTAAGAAAATATTTGCGGTGTTACTTTTTTATGGGCCATCCTGTACATTTTCATTTAGGGAACAGAAACCAAAATCAACCAGGTGGCCCTGGTATTTTGATGTTTTTTTTTTTTTTCTTTTCAAGTCTCTTGAAGAAGTCCAAGATATTTGCAAAGAGTTGGGAATTTTACATATTGTGATCTTCAAAGATGCAGAAGCAAGCTCTGTGAAAGTAAGTCTTTTTTTTTTTTTTGCGATTCTGTGGACTGACATTGTTCTTGGTGTTTGTGGTTTGGTTTCACTGAGTTAAACCAGACCAGACTACAGTAGAATTGCATTTTCAAACACTACCTTTTAAAAGATTTGCAAAAAGCGTAACATATGAAGGCCAGAACTGAATTATTGCTACAGCCGGTATAGCATACTTCTGTGGAAAGAGCTGTTGCTATATAAAGAGCTCCTTTGCCACGGAGCGATACTTTCCTTGACTGAAGGTCTTGACGCCTTTTCAGTTTGCATTCTTAGTAGCCAATTAGAAGTAATTCAAATGGTGCCTGCTGCCCGATTTGGCTCGGCCATGCACATCAAGTGCTAACGGAACCACAATTTGTACTTTACCATGGCGTCATTTCGACTGGAAGCATTATTTTTGTTGTTAAAATTATATGCCAACGAAAATATCCATTGCCTGTCTTTTATAGCATACCCTTCCTTAGATACAATTTGCCCTTAGAGAAATTGTTGGCTTCCCTGCCAGCCTCGTAGCTTATCCTTCTGCGCATGCGCCGGCCTCCTATAACGCCAGCCTCGGACCTGGCTTCATCTTTCTTCCTAGGGCCAGCACGCAACAAGGTTGCTCAACGATGATCCCCAGACTGTTGCATAAGCTAGCACGACCGCGCTGTCTCCACATTGGAAAACGAACGTCCACCTCACTGTCGGTTACGGGCATTGGCCTCTTATTCCCGACCATCTTCTTGACCACTTCCACGGAATTAGTCCCATGGGTCATTGCTGCGGTCTACTCCTTACCGGTCCCCCGAAGCAGTGGGCGCCTCTTCCTTGGTGCCTTCGTCGCCTCCAGGATTCGGTCGATGTGTCCAACCATCAACAAGCTCCCATCCACCAAGGACGGAGGCTTGGCTCTTCGAAGACTATCAAAGGATTCGTTCAAGGCTCAACACAGGCTCGTCAAGACTTGGCCCTTGACGCAGGCTGGGCCCCTCAGGCGCCGTTTCCGGGTGACCCACCGTCCTCCATAACGAGGAAATCCCGCCTCACCAATCAGGGTGACTACTTTTCAGGAAGCTCATTCTGCAGTCACGGTGGCCCCTGTCTTATCTAATGGGATTGCTCTTCCCAGACAGTTCTTTTTGGATACGGGCCTCCAACCATCTCGGTCCCCACGGTCATTCGCACTACGCTTTCAGCTACCTCCTCCTCAACCGGCTCCCACACCCATTAGACTACTTGTCTCCTTTCTACATTTTCGTGACCCGGTGCTCAGCAGGTCCCGTGCTGTCACGGTCACGTGCGCCCCACAGACACGACCTCTCTCCCGATTCAAGGCCCAGCTCCAAGTTGGACCCTAAAGCTGTAACCAGACTGGCTGCTCGTGGCTGCACGGCGTCGCAAGATGGTTTATTAAAAACCTCAAATCGCTCCTAAATTCCTCGACCAACAACAAAGGGGGGGGGGACTAGCAACAGCCTTAAGAACGCCTTGGTCCAATCCTCATACATTACAGAAGGCACCACACTGCTCAATTTGCCACAATGCCTCAATATATGACGTGGTCACCCCCTGCGACCAAGGAGTTCTTTCTACGGTTTTTCTTCGATCTTCTCCCTACCCTATTGTAGAACCTGTTCAAGGGTGTCATTACGACGATCTAACACTGCCAACAATGATCCAAGCTGGTCGTTATTCGTATTGCCACTTTCAACATCTTAGTTATGGCGCTGATTCATTTTTCGAGACTTAGCAACAAAGAATAGATCGAAGTGTACCATCATGCACTGATGATCATTTACGCTTCTGCTCCCTCACATCTTCAGGCATGCTCCCATCTCCAACCTCTACTCAAGCCATTCGTCGTTTACTAGCCGGGGTCGCTCCGTCGCTGTTAACACCTCGACTCCGACCGCTCCCCTGTGGGCTGCCATTTTTGCAACCATTCGTCCTTTTCTATCGACCTTTCCCAGTCGTCAAGATCATCATTCTATGAAAGAACTTGAATAAAGGGGGGGGGGGGACGCCAATCGCGACCACTATTGGATCCCCCTCTGTTACCCACATATCAGACCGCCCTCTAACTGGCGACCAGAACATAAAACCCAATACCTTAACTACGACCATCACCATTTTTTCTTCAGGCTGCTCTGCCATCCTTTGATTAACAACCCATCGCTGGACTTAACGATTGCCGCCCCTTCATTCATGGGCCGTTTGCATCACTACAACAAAGAAGATGTGGACCCGTTTTAAATGTTTACCAAGAACGATCAGCTACCCAAAGCTCTCAAGTGAACCACAGTTCTCCTCACTTCGCTTACAAACATTACTCCAACACTACAGCGGCATCAACAAACTTTGCCCCCTTTCAGTCCCTTTGAAAGAAGGATGATACACCGTCTGGCACTTCGTCGTCCCTACAGCCACCTTTCTTACGACCAGCTTCATTATTATTTCGGAAACTAACGAGTGGTTTGTCTCTTTCACCCAAGCCACTACTGCTTCAAATGGTCCCCGGCCACCATCCGCTGCGGGTGTATATTACTATCTGTAAAATACTAACATCTAGTATGTGCTAAAATCGTTTTCGATTTGCTTTTCTACCCGAAATTTTTTATACCCCCAACGTTTAAAACCTTTCTAACACCTGCAATGCAATGAGGTTAGTCTGCTTGCCACTAGGATCGCAACAATCGTTGCCTTTAACAATGCAGCACCAGCCTGCAATCCTCACTTTTCGTTTTCGGGTACAGACTGGAATGTTGTGTGCGTCTGTGCTGTGCTTTTCTTAAACAAACGCTGGAGATTTGCCTCTTTGTTCCCGAAGAATGGATGCTCGGAAATTAAAGAAAATGTTGGACTCTAGTGAATTTCCCGTGTGTACCTGCTTGAAGACCCCGGGGGATATTCATCCTGCCTGCAGTAAATGCAGATTGTGTAATTTCAAGGAATCACGTTGTGGTTTGTGCAAACTTTTAGATCCGGAGTTAGTAAAGAAAATTTTGCGCACCTGGCATAAATCGGACTAGCACCGGCTCCAGTTGGCCAAATGTGCAGCCCTTGATTCTTCCAAGTCGGATAAAAAGACCCCCCTTCAGTCGAGGTTGGAGAAAATGAGTGCTGATTTAGAAATACCTGTTGTTTTTCTGTCTGACGAAATAATTGCGGCTCACTCCGGTGTTCCGGAACAGAAGTTAGGCCTAACGTACCGGTTGTTGGGAGTGTTTCCTCGTCGCCAACGGTTTCTCTGTTCTGGGGATCCAGATTGTGAACGCTGTTCGTGATGCTGGAAAGGTGGATTTTAATATCAAGACTAGCTGAAGCCCGTGCTACGCACGGGTGGTGTTTGATGCACCGTTTAAAACATCGGGATGATTTGCTTTCTCATTTGTTTGTTGCGAAAGGCGTGTAACCCGTCTGTCTTTTTGCGTCCACTGGCTAGGAAACGCTGATGTTCGCTTGCTTCGCTCACTCAATCAGTGCCTCCCTTGATCCGGACTCCATGCAGTTACTTAACATATGAATCTTTCCACCGGAAATAAAGGGAATACGCCTTTGTACAGCCAAGTGTAAATCATTAGCTCGCCGGCTTTATCAAGTTTGTTCAATATTTAACCGAGTTTCACTAATCCTTTAATTTTAATCATCTTCAGCTACTTAACCTTTAGCCAGCGGTTTAATATTAAGTCGTATTTACGTGAAGCATTGTTTTATCCGTTAAAAGTTACGTTTTCAGTTTGCTCACACTGGCTACCAAACGCTGAAGACCTCTGACCCAGACTCCATTCACTTTCATATGAATATTTCTACCATAAATAAATAAATACGCCTTTGTACAGCAAAGTCTAAACCTTTAGCCCGCTGGCTTTGTCATTTTTGTTCAATACTGAACCGAGTTTCACTAATACTTTTATTTTAATTGTCCAACATGAAAAAGTAGGGAGAAGTGATCATGGTGAAATTTACGTATTTGTTGCAATATAAACACACAAAAAATCTCCCCCCCCCCAAAAAAAAAGTGGCGTGGTGACATAAGTTTAACACACTATTCTTAACTGTTGTTGGTGGCTTCAGTTACTTCACTATTGGTGGCTAGGGTTGCCAATTCTTCAGTATTGGTGGCTGGGATTACCACTTCCTCACTGTTGGTGGCCGCTGGTACCAATTCTTCGTAGGCGTCGAATGATTCGTTTCAGACTGCATCATCCAGTAGATCTAAAACATCGCCCTGCGAACCTTGCGTGGTAATAGTTGATTGTGGGACTTAACATGGTAACTGTTGATTGGAGGACTTGCGGGACAATTGATTCAGGCTGTTTTCTTTAATTGTGATTCAAGGCGTTTTATACGACTGCACATTTTCGTTTCTACTTGCTGTGAAAAAATGCATTACCCAATTTATTAGCATTCTCCTTCTCTAATGCTGTTTCTACTAGAGATAAAACGAGTTCTTCCGGTCCGCTAGCTACTGCGCATCTCCATTGCGCAGCCTCCATCGTATATATAGTCGAGGCGGAGGAGCAGCGCTCACATTTTCTTCTCTAGCCGCCGCACTCTTTATTTCCGGATTTGCTGTGCTTACCTCCGTCTCAGCACTAGCCATCCGCGTCCGCTTCGATGCCGCGAGCAAAGGGGACGCCGAGGGTATTCCCCCTTCCTCGCTTATCCGCTTCCTCCATCCTTCGAGAACGCCGAGGTGCTCGAAATTACTAAACAGGATATGTTGGAGCCTCCGCCTCCCAATCCGCTGCTATCGGAATCCTTCCCTCCGTAGTGCAATACCACCACCACATCCCCTATCCCATGTGGTCAATCGCCACCGGCGTCGGACCTCCGGTCCTTATCCTCCGAACTTGCTCATACTAAGGAGCGTTAAAGACGTTTAAAGCTGCAAGTCAAGGCACGGAAAACAGCGGCCAAGATCGCCTCGTCCGCGTCCGCTCTACCGTTGGACCTATCCTTCCGGTCCTCTAATATCTCCAAGCGGACCAATGAGCCGCTCACCCCTTCGCAGGTTCATTCCCTGATGGACTCGTCCTTATGTACCTTCAAACGTAAAGAACCAGACTACACATCCGCTTGGTTGGCTTCTCTCCCCAAGCGTCATTGCTCCCCGGCATCCGCTGGTCCGTCATCCGCTGATCCGCTGCCTCGTCTGCCACCGTCCTCACCACCTCCGGATATTCTGGACCCGTACTATTCACCAGATCCTTCAGACTTTAGCTTACCTGAGCCTCCGTTTCCTAACGCCCCTGATCCCCCCCCTTCCAGACTTAATGAAGACAGTGGAGGAGATTATCCCGGACTGCTTCTTATACAAGCCCTCCGCATCCGCGCCGGATAGTGTCAAAAACTGGGGCCTGGCCACACAGGTTACGGCTTCGGCCTCCGGGATCAACCGTCACTGCAACCACCTCTCCTTATGCAATCGACAACGTTGCTCACCACCCTCCTTCGGAATGGGGGTATCCTCTTAGGCAACGGATCTCCTCTAGAATTGGACAAAGATCATCCTCCACCGCTTCCGGGCCGAGAGAATTATTTCTTTCGACCCGTAGGGGATGGTACCGGCAATCCTCGCAACTTTGATATTTATCCACAATCGGAGTTTCTGACGGCCGACACAAAGTTGGATTTCGGCTCCTCCCTCTACCTCCCTCGGCGGGCCATGATCCCGGTTTTCGTTCTCCGTGATAACGACCGCATCCTCCGTCTCGCACTTCGGGCCGCTTCACAAGCAGATGTCCTCAGTACAGCTGCTAACGCGATGTTCGAACGTCTTTATACGGATCCGCCTGAGGATACCCGTCAGCTTTCCTTCCTCATTAATCAAGCTTTCCGCAAGAGTTGTTTTGCCACCTACCATGCCATGAACTCGTTTGCCAGGGCCCTTTTCAACTCCACCCTGCTTCTTCGAGAAGTCACTCTCAACACCGCCCCTAACCTCCATGCGTCTACTCGCCATCTCCTCCGTAACCAGCCAATCCACGAGACAGAGTGCCGCTTCAGGGGCCTTATCCCGAAGGTCGCTCCGCACCTAGATATTTCACGCAAGCCGCGTTTCGTCAAGTCAAGGGGATCCAGACGTCCTCCTTCGACCCAACCAAGGACGGACACACCTTTAGAATCATCTCTTGGTGTCAAGCCTACTGAACGTTCGTCCCCTCCTGCTCCTCGAGCCGCCTCGCCCTTTCCATACAAAACCCAGGTCCGCGGACGAGAACGCTTCCTAGGTCGGTCATCCTCTGACTCCGGACGACACTCCAAACACAGGACCCGCAAATCCTATTGACATTCCTCCACCCCTACAGGCTGTAGGGGGTTGACTCCATTTTTACGCCAAAGCCTGGCATGCACTTACCACCGATTCTGTGCTTCGTTCAATTGTAACCGACGGCTTCAAACCGAAGTTCCTCGTTCCCCCTCCAGTGGGCAATCCCCCATGGGATCGACAGTCTCGTCCCTCGCGCTCTTTACGTTTAGAAATACAGTCTCTTGTCCACAAAAACGCTCTCCGCGTTGTTCCTCCTCCGTTCTCTCCGGGATTTTACAGCGATATATTCCTCTGCGACAAGAAGAACGACGGAACTCGGCTGATTTTCCAACTCAAGCCTCTCAATCGGTTCATCGACAATCCGCATTTTCAAATGGAAACTGTATCCTCAATCCGCGAGTCCCACCGGATAAACTATTGGACAGTGTCGCTAGATCTAGCCGATGCCTACCTACACATTCCTCTACATGCTGCTGTCCGCCACCTATTTCGTTTCGTCCTCGACAACACAGTTTACGAATACCTTTGTCTGCCGTTCGGGCTCAATGCTGCCCCAAGGATTTTTACTTACATCCTCTGACCGGTTCTGGCGTGTCTCCACCAACAACGGATCCGCATCCACGCTTTTCTCGACGACTGTCTTCTCCCACACCAGACCTCTCACGGTCTAATGCAGCACTCACGCCGCCATGTCACTTTTTCATCAGCTGGGCTTCGGTATCAATAATCCATCCAATCCCAAATCCCGGCTCTCCCCAGCCCAACGCTTTTGTCTTCCTAGGAGTATCCTTCGACCTCCTCCAGGGAACGGTTGCCCCGTCACCGGACCGGATCCAATCTCACCTGCTAACCTTTCGGCGGTTTCTACAAAACCGCAACACACCTTCCAGGACCTTGCGTCCGCTATAGGGACAATAGACTCGTTCGCGGATCTAGTTCCCTATGGCAGGTGGATGGCTCGTCCCCTCCATCATTACCGTTTGACACACTGTGGGAGGCAAATCCAGCCTTGCTCTCAAGATGCCTCCTCAAGCCCGGGACCCATCCTTCCCAATGTTAACCTTCCTTTGGTGGATAGATGTTCTGAACTTAACTGCGTTCGTTCCCCTACGCGAGCCCTCCCCCGATCTCCACCTATTCACGGACGCATCTCGTCTTGGATGGGGAGCACACGTCGGCAACCTCACGGCCTCCGGTCTGTGGCCTGCGGACACCACCGAACACATCAACCACCTAGAACTTCATGCAGTCCTTCTCGGCCTCCGCCAGTTTCAAGGCTTCCTATCCTCCAAAACTGTCCAGATTCATATCGACAATACGACGGCGGTAGCTTACCTCCGCAGAGGCGGCGGGACTCGCTCTCACTCCCTCCACCACATCACGTCCGAGATTTTCCAGTTCTGCATCATCTCCCGCATTCGGCTGCTGCCACTCCACATTCCGGGACCCTTGAATGTCATAGCCGACTCCCTCTCTTGCAAGAAACCTCCAATCAGCGAATGGGCACTTCACCCGTCCGTGTGCTATGCCCTTTTTCAGTTATGGCATCAACCAATGGTGGATCTGTTTGCCACGAGGTTCAACATCAAACTGCCACTGTTTGTCAGCCCTCTGCCGGACCCACGGGCCTGGCGGTGGACGCCCTCACTCTGGACTGGAACCATCTTCACGCTTATGCCTTCCCTCTACCTCGTCGTCACTAGTCCTCCGCAAAATCGCCAACTGCTCCATACGATTTCTCCTGATCCCACTGAATTGGCCGTCAGCAGCCTGGTTTCCCCGCCTCCTGTCCCTCCTCATAGCCCCACCATGCCAATTACCTGCACGACGGGACCTCCTGTCCCAGGACCAGGAGCGGATCCACCATCCGAACCTATCCTCGCTTCAGCTTCACGGGTGGCTACTATCATCCGACTCCTCCGCTCAGCAGGCATTTTTGAAGACGAGGCCTCTCGCATTGCCTCCAGGACCGTGCGATCCTCCACTACGAAAGTTTACGACAGCTACTGGGAACGGTGGTTTCATTGGTGTATCACACAACAGGTCAATCCAATCAATCCGCCTATGCACGACCTCCTCCGATTCCTAACCTCCTTGTTTAAGGAAGGTTTGCGAGGATCCACCATCCTGGTATACCGATCAGCATTGAATGCTGTCTTCATGGCTGCCGGGAATACTGCCCTCCTCACGGATTATAAATCTCCTCGCTGATCCACTCCTTTCAATTAGATCGTCCGCGGGTCCCCAAGCGATTCCGGACTGGGACCTATCCATCGTCCTCACAGCTTTAATGGCTCCTCCGTATGAACCTTTAGCCTCTGCACGCCTCAGCCACCTCATAAGAAAAACTGTTTTCTTAGTTGCTCTAGCCGCTTGTCTTCGCTGTAGTGAGTTAGAAGCCCTATCCGCAAGGGAACGTGACTGCTTTTTTCTACCAGGCTTTCGCGGTGTTACTCTGACCCCAGCTTCCTCCTTTCGTGCGAAGACCCAGAAACTCACTGAACGCACACATCCATTCATAATTCCATCGCTGTACTCCATCTTAGGGGATGATCAAGAACGAACCTTGTGTCCTGTCCGTGCCATCCGATTCTACCTGAAAGCATCCTCTCCTATCCGACTAGACCGCACTCAACTCTTTCTTCCACTTACCAATAAAACTGGAATCACTTCCGCACGGATGATTGCTTCATGGATTAAAACCGTCGTCCTCCAAGCCTATGAAGCTATTGACGTCAGTTGCGTCACAGAGGATATCAAAGTCACGGCACACAAACTCCGTGCCATTTCTACGTCTTGGGCGCATTTCAGCAATATTTCCATTACAGACCTTATGGAATCCGCTTCTTGGCGCCATCCTACCGACTTCACATCCCATTATCTCCGGGATATGTCCCATCATGCCGACGGTTTGTACCGTGCTGGGCCGTTGCTTGCAGCTCACAGAGTACTCTGACCCTTGGGCACACTGTCACTCAACTTTGTGTTACAAGGGCCGGTCGCTAGCTAGGGAACTCCGATCAAATGGCGCCCGCCGCCTTGACGAAGTCTATGGGAATGCTAATAAATTGGATAATGGATTTTTTCACGGCAAGCAGAAACATCAAAATTCCAGGATACACTGGTTAATTTTTGTTTCTATTGCCTATTGAAAAAATACATTACCTGGCTTCCCGCCCTCCTCCCCTCTCGTTGCCATTTGGGCAGGATAGAGATGTCGAAAAGGTGAGCGCTGCTGCTCCGCCTCGACTATATATACAATAGAGGCTGTGCAATGGAGATGCGCAGTAGCTAGCGGACCAGAAGAACTCGTTTTTTTCTCTAGTAGAAACAGCATTAGAGTAGGAGAATGCTACTAAATTGTGTAATGTATTTTTTCAATAGGCAATAGAAACAAAAATGAACCAGAGTATCCTGGAATTTTGATGTTTTAAGCAGTGTTAAAATGTCGTGTTTTTACCATCCTAAAATACTTACCTTCAGTAGAACCCCCGCCCCGCTAACGAACCTGGTGGTTAATAGAGTGAGACTTAAAGGTTCAAAACGGAATGAGAAATGGGGCTGCTGTGCTAGCATATTTGCAACGCGAAAGCAGCGCCCCAAGCGTGTGAACAGCTAACCTTACGGGATTTAAAATGGAATTTAAATTGATTTCGGGCATAAATAAAGAAAATCGAAACGATTTAGGAGAAGTATTTTAGGATAGTAAAAACTAATTTTAAACTTCGTTATTCTTTTATCTTTTTGTTGTATGTATATTAAAGTACAACAATATAATACTTTAATTTTTAAATTTGTAATATTCGTGTTAGAATGCTTGGCAGTTACCATTGAATGGGGAGGCTGCATTCAAGTATTGTGCAACATTGCTTTACAGGTGAGATCATGGGACAAAGACAGATTTACCGAGAAAAAGATGACAACGTCAGAGTTGCCTGAATACTTTCAAAAGCTTTTGTCAAATCGAAGGTAAGTTCTCATCCCAGCTCTCTTAAATTCAGTGTTGTCACAAGCTTCATCATTGTAGTACTTTTCTTCACGGGCAGTGAAGCTTGTCTGTGATCTATTTAATTTTACATCCTAATATTTTTCTGAGATTCACTTCATGAACACCATGAAATTGCTGGGTTGTACAACTAAGTTTGCTGCAGAGTTGCTCCAGAACAGTGACATCTTTTGTTTCTGGATTTTGACACATCAGCATGCATTTGTCGTAGTTTCTTTGAAACATCCGTCGGTTTTTGATGCGTTATCATTAGTCCATTACACTTTAAAATAAGCAGTAAACTGCTAGGTAGGGCCTCTTTGTGCCGGGTAGCCCCCTCCCCAAGCAAGTCCAGGATTCTTAGAATTAGAGTCAGTGTTCATGCTTCACAACGTTTAATTCGGAAGTTGAACATTGGTGTCTGCACTCGGGTTGCCATCTTGTGGGAGAGACTGAGTTTTGTGTGACCAGTCGGTGCGCAGGCGTGGATGGAGTTCGGGAAGGGCCAACTGTGTGAGGTAAGGCAAGGCCTTGTGGGTTTGTTACAATCAGACGTCTGGGCACCAATAATAAGGAATGAAATATCTACTAAAAGGAAATGCCCAGATTTCAATTGCAGACATGGCACAAATTATTCCTAATGTGTTGCCTCTTGGTTCGACACAGGTTTACATGCAGGATTTGTTACATTTTCGTTACACTTTGAAGAAAAACAAGTTTCTACCATTGGTTTCGGATTACAAAATCATCGATAATATGAACGACAATACGAATCATGACTTCGAAATCTCAGAATTGAGCTTGCACTGATTCAGCACTGCTTGCACTGCTTCTGTTCCCAAATGTTGCACTTGACTGGGTGTGCTTCGAATAGGGATGGGCATAACTCCATGTCAGCAGATTTGAGTCGATTACTTATGTATCAAATGACTAGCAAGTCAAGTAAAATCCATTTCCACCTAAATTCCATTGAGAAGCAAATCCATTCCAGGTCAATTCAAATTTAAATTAATGATGTCCACCAAGTCATTGCCATGTTTCAATCCAATTCAATTCACAGCCCGATTCTCCATTTGCTATTTCAAATGAATTCCAAGCTATCACGTTTTAACAAATCAATTCCAATTTGTTGACTTGCTGTTGAGCCAGTCTTAATTCCATTAATTCCTGGCTAATTCAGGAATACGTTGACCAATTCCATTCAATTCCTCCTAATTCAACCTAAGTCCAGCATAATTTCGAGTAAATCCTGGCAAAATTTAGGATTTTGGCTTGGGGCTTAAATTGGGTATAATTGACTTGATTTTTGTGGAATTGGTCTGAATTGGTTGTAACTGCACCTACAATTCGGGCTGAATCAAAGTCCAAACAAAGCATTTTAAGTCAAATAAAAATCAACTCAAATCTAGGCAATGCCATTTCCAATGGATGACTTTGCAAGTCAACTCAACTTCAGCGGATCATGGACTCAATTGATCGGCTTCAATTCAACTCCTAGCAAGTCATTTTATAATTTCGACGACTACCCAAGTCAAGTCCATACCAAGTCATCGGAACTGAAGGTTAATTGAATCAACTCCATCAATTCATTACCTGGAATTGCCCAATATTGAATCGGTTTCACCAAGTCCACAAACGTGGAATTCAGTCAATTATTTCCAAGTCTGGAATTGACTTGCTTCCATCACTGGTCCCGAACGTGCAGCGTAGTTCATGGAAAGAGTTTGCGCCCCGAAGGTGTGCCTTAGTCCGTCTAACACTAACACAGACGTCTTTGCACCTCGAGGGTGCAGCTTTAACTTGACACTGAGGGCGCCCTGAAGGTGCGTCTTGGTCTCTTCACTATCGCAATGAAAAAAAAACTTGCTGTATCAGGGCCGTAGGAACGTGATCAAGAGTGGTGAGGCCATCGATGTACAGCTATGTGGTTAGGGGGAGCGCTGTGAGCTGAAGCATTTTACGCTATTTTAGTGCTTATTTTTAGCCTCCGGAAAGCCTGTTTGCAACGTTTTTAAGCATATTTTTAGCTGTTTTTCTTAGCAAAAACTTGGTAGTTTTTTTTTGGTATTTAAAACATCTTTGCAAATTGAATTAATCAATTGCAGTTAAAAAAAAAGGCTGTATCGAACACACTGGTTTTCAAATTATGCTGGCACCGTTTTTTGCTACAGCCTGGAGAGGGAATGGGATCCAGGCATCAAGGCCATGGGCTCAAGAGAAGAAGCAAGAATGACCGTGCGTGATGTTTTCCTGAAAGCGCTGCGCTCGAGCTGCGCTGCTGCTTGACTTCAGTAGTGTTGCATGAAAAGGCGCAGAAAGTGATGCGGCCATGACCGCAGTAGTCGCACCGCTTCCTACGGCCCTTTGTATTCCCGAGTCACGAATTGGCCTCATCGGTTGATCTTGCTGAAGATTGCGTTTGCATGTCGCCGATGGTGTAACGGCGGATGCTACGACGGCTGAGGTGCTTGTATCATCCCTGACATCTTTGGTTGACATTGGCTATTAGTATTAACTTTCTGGTGATTACTACGATTTTTTCGTGAATAAGCACAGCATTGGCTACAGTCCCAGAATGTGGAATGAAGTGTTATTGTCCTAAACTATAGGCCTACTCAGTAATACTATCCGGTTTGCGCTGCCACCATCGGTGGAAATAAGTTAAAAGCTAACTGGAGTTCAAAGATAAAAATGGGCTACATAATATATTTAACTCAAGCAATTAATCCCCTATGGAACAAAACTGAAGTTTAAATCTCTTGGTTTTATTGAATGCAGTTAACAAAATGAAAATAAATACACTTTATATTTTAAGGTTCACTATTGTGGTTTTACATGAAAGCAAATAAGAATTTACAAGTTGAAATTCAAGTTACAAGTAGGAACTAAGCTGTAGTTCTACAAAATCAAAATTTTCGTTTAGAAAAAGTTGTCTGTGGGTCCAATCCTGAAAATCCTCTAATTGAACCGCATCCGCTAAGTTACATTTAGTCCTTACAGTTATGTTTCCCGAATCCTCTAGAGATCAAACCGTCTGCTGTTTAGATTAAAGTTGTATTTAAAATAAACAAGAAAGAAGTTGGTTTTTAGAAAGGGAACCACCCGTACGTTGTGGAGGGCAGGGGGCCAGAAATGCAGATGGTTTAGCCAACCATAAAAATTCTCAAGACTAGAAGGTATTTAAAAACTATAGATTTAGAATGGGGTCCTAAACTAAACTTTTCAATTTAAACTAGTGAAATACGAACCACTATGAATTGCCCGGCATGGCAACATTCGGACCGTGACATCTCCACTCCCGACCGGCGTGACCACCTCTAGCTTGAGATCTGTGAGCTGTGCTAGTATTGAGAGCTGCTTGGGGTTTACTATCTGTAAAATGCTAAGCTTCAGCATGTGCTAAAATCGTTTCGATTTGCTTTTCTCACCCGAACTTTTAAACCCCTTTAATAGTTTAAAACCAACAATGCAATGAGGTTAGCCTAACTGCCACTTAGGGCGTTGTATTGTTGTCTGCAACAATGCAACAACAGCCATCAATCCTCACTTTCGTTTCGGGTACTTGTACCAGTTGGATGCATGGGAACTTGCGTCCTGATTTTCTTGTTGTCACGGATACCCGGAGTAATGTAATGGCAACGGGAAGCCCTGGGGTTTGGGGACTTACCGTCCCGTATTAGTTTGAAAACACTCCTTGGATGTTCCTTCTGCTTGTTTGGTAGGGAAAGATGTGTTTTTACGCTGGATCTGCTTACATGATGTATTTTTAGTAAGTAGTTTTATTTTTACTAACCTGTGGGGGTTAGGCCTAACCCGAGTGCGTTAGGCCTACTTTTTGCATGCAATCTAAGATCGTCTTTTCGATTGTTGATTTTGGTCGCTCATATTTTCTTTGGTTTGCGGACATGTTTCTGCTTCTTTCTCGTTGAATAGGTTGCATTTTCAAGTTTAATTCACGGTTTTACACTTGCTCGTAGCATGTTGCATGCATCTTGAACGCTGGCGATGGCTCTCGTGTTCTTCGCTGTTCTTGCGTTTAGACTTGCGGCATGTTGCTGGCCGATCTCGGCCACGCGAAAAGCCTGGCTGTGTTTTCCTTTCTAAAACTGTTGTCATTTTGCAACGTTTGAAGCAGGAACAATTGAAGTTTTTCGACGATTTTTAAAGAAAAAATTATCTCCCCTTTTTTAAGCTATAATTTAAAGCTAAGCTATAAGAATTTAAGCTATAATTTAAAGGTTAGTATTTTAGGATTAGTAAAAACTAATTTTATCTTTATAGTTCCATTTTTCTGTACCAGTTGTGCTATCTTGTCAGTTAACGTGCTAGCAAATAAAGCACTAGGTAAACTTAGCTTGATATTTAGTTATCTTTGCATTTCATTCTTTAGCATGATAATGTTACTATAGCAGTGCGGGGAAGTTGACAAACAGCTGATACATTATTACTGGCTGCTGTTTGGCAGCTTCCTGGTCCTGGGAAAAATGAAATAAAGCCTGAATGCAGTCTATAAAGCATTAAACGCCTCTTTAATTTATTCAATTTTTTTTTCATAGTGAGTCAGTGGATTCAACCTTCCAAGTGTTGTCACGTATTGATAGTGCAAAATCCTGCACTTCTAATGAACAACTATTTTCAAGCAGCGGAACCAATGACTTCAGCATTAAGTTTGTAGTGTTGGAAAAGCTAGCTCCCCATTTAAAGCGTCGTCATGAGGCACAGGTGAGTTTCTTTAATAACAAACTCAAAAGGTGACCGAGTAAGTTGTGACAATAGATTTTCAGTAGGCCCCTATTGTGGTACAACAGAACTGCAGTTAAAACTTTGGACAGGTCCGCTGAAAAGGCTCATTCTCACAAAATGAATACAAATACTTAGTATTTGCGAATTTTCGACAATCCTTAAAAAGTGTTGGAATACACTTTGATTGTCTTCATCAGGCCTTGTGCTGTTTTTATTTACATTGTTGCTCACGCTGCAATTCGAATTCGGACTGGCCTGTAGCCTACTGTATCCATCAGCCTTGTCCTACTTGTCAAGCAGATGCTTTCTTAGGTCGTCTCGCATGATATATTTAATCACTGGATTCGAGGGCGCCTGTATAGTCATCAGTGGCTTAGCTTTCTCTATGTGTGCTTGAATCGCCAGGGAGTCCAATCGCTATAGATGCTTGTCATTTTTTTGCTTTCGATACATAAAGTGGTTGTATTTTTCCAGTCAATCCTATGTTGAGTGCTCATGCGGTGGACTGCAACTTTTTTCTTCCTTTTTTGGGGGGGTTCTTTTTTTCTTCCTCGTGTCTGACACGTGTTGTTTCATTCCATTTCTTATTTTCTTTCTCATCTCGCCAGTGTCAATAAATACAGTCAAAAGAGTATTCCAACACCTTTTAAGGACTGTCGAAAATTTGCATTCATTTTGTGAGAATGAAGATTTATAAGGGCCCTGTTCAAAGTTTTGTGGAGAATTCTCATGGTAGCAGACGACCATTTTGTGTAACTGCAGTTTTTTGCATTTTTTAGTTAACTGCAGTTGAACACCCTCAATCCCAATTTAGTTTGGTTGTCAACAAAACTCGGAAAAATTCCGGAAAAAAATTTTTCCACACTTTCACAATCAAAACAACAGCTTTGTCCTGCGAATTTTCAGAAATACAGGAGGCAACGTTGCCAGCCAAATTCAAATGCAATAGTTCGTCGAACTGGAGTGGAAAATGTAGAAAGTCCGAGTTATATCCTTGAGGCCTGAAGAAGATAGTAGCTCAAGCTATCGAAAATTCGCAGGACAAAGCTGTTGTTTTGATTGTGAAAGTGTGCGGTAATTTTTTTCAGGAATTTTTCCGAGTTTTGTTGACATTATGGCGTTTCGAAAATTAACGATGTTTTTAAAGAGGGTGTTCGTATAATCTAATAGCTTGGGTAATTGCATTTACAAGCTAAACAAAGAAATAATACTTTGAGTAGGATTTTGTGTTTGGGCTCAGACGATGCCAATACCAAGTTAGTATTGGAAAATGTACCGGAATTGACAGTTTTGGTGGTGCATAGCTCTGTTGATCGAACTTACCTTCACCTACCACGAAAAAGTGCCAGCCATGCCATCGAACGACGAACGTTGATTTCTTAGCTTTGAACGTTTTGTTTCAAAGACATTACTTGAATCTTAACTAGGGTTCGACTAGGGCAATTACCCGGACCGGTCCAGGTAACGCTATTTTTGACCCGGCTTGGACTCGGAAAAAATTTGACCGAGTACACACAGGATAATAATTATTTGTTGAAAAAATTATTTTTATTTTCATAAGTTTCATTTTACATTTTGAAGAAAGCGACAATAACTTGCACGCAGTAGATATTCATTAAGGTGCACAGAAAAAACTGCACAAATTTTAGATTCATTTTTTTCTAATCACGGACGGTAACGAACTAAAATTTAAAATCGCGTCCGAAAGTCGGCATTAGTTAAGCTACTTTGCGTTGTTCTCACCTGATCAGCGATAGTGTGAAGGTTTATAGGCTGGTTTTCAACTTTAGTTTTGCGTTGTGGTTGCGCTTTTAATTTTTATTATTGTGAAACTTCACATTTCTCATGATTTTCAACGGCCAACTAAACACAATCACCTCCGTGAAATCTGAATGGAACCATGGCAGCCATGTTGAAATCGCACCAAATAGGTTGTTTCATGTGGGATAACAAGCAACAATCACAAACAGAAAACAATTTTCTGAAGTTCCAAAAAGACAATTTCCCCCCCCCCCCCCGACACTGGACGGCTGAGAATTGTTTCTATTGCTCGAAAAATACGTAACCTGTTTCTTACTATCTGCAAAATACTTACCTCCAGTCTACATGCTAAATTCGTTTAATTTTGCTTTTCCCATGCTCAACCACCCATAAATCCTGAATTTATGAATTTCAACGTCAGTTGCCCTCTTTTCCCGCTAGGCGCGCTACCAGCGCTGGCGCTGCAGCCGCCTGCCTCGTGGGGAAAAACCCCATTCGTTTTTGAGCACGCACGAGTGAAGTCGTGCGTTTTTTTCCCTACAAAGAAATGGCCAACCACAATAGTGAGGACGAACTTGCAAGGATTGACGAACTACTTAAAGATGGTGATTTTGCTTCGTGCACGCACCAGAAAACACCTTTAGATCTCCATCCTTTATGCAGGAGGTGTAGGATTTGTGATTTTGGTAATGAAAAATGCAATATTTGCGAAGCTCATAACCCAACCTCAGTGAAGCGCATTCTGTGACGTGGAGACGATCCGATCAAAAACTTGAACAAGTAAAGAAAAAGCATAAGAAAGAACATTTTCCCCTCGATCGGAGACTAGCTGAAATGGCCAAGGACCCTCAGGCGCCGATCTTCGTTGAAGAATTAGTGGCAAGTGCAACCGATTCGTCATCAGAATTTGACGGTTTTCCACTCGGTGAAAAATCTGTTTACCCGCAGGGTTCGTTGGGGGCTATGGTGACGGCGGCCCGTGACACGGCTAAATCGATCGTTTCTGATCGGACGGCCGAAATGGAGGACAAAGTTATGCATGAAGTGAGCACTACGGTGCTATCTCACGTGGACACGAAAATTGGGGAGTTTCGAGGTGAGGTGTTGGGATCCATCGCGGGACTAGTGTCGACGGTGAACGCGTTGATAGCCCAGCAAAGTTTTTCAAGCAACAGTTTTGGTGCCAGTGCTGCAATGTCTTCCCACACTGAGTCTTGTGTGATTTCGGAACCAATGTCGGACGCACCAATTAAGGAATTTGGTGAGCAGAATGTACTCTTGAACAGTGACTTATCAGTTCACGTAGAGGGATCGACTGCAATCATTCTCAAATGTCTAGAGGAACACGAGACAAAGGGTTCGCCGGCGATCAAAACAAAGGGTTCGCCGGCGATCCGAACGGGCGGTTCGCCGGGCAGTGCGCTACAGAGTAAGCCGAGGCCGCGCGATGGGAAGACGGAGGCTAGTTCAAGGGACAGTCCAGCCCGCCACAGTGCAGTCTCAATCTCACGAAAGGAAAAGGGGGAAGGTAAACATTCTAAAAGCACGACTGTTAAAAAGAACAGTGGACAAGTGAGTGGTGGAAAGGTTCAGGGCGATCTGTCAGCACCCGAGAAAAGGGCTAGCGGACACGATATTAGCAAGCCCAAAAATTTGACCAATCCGTCAGCGCCCGAGAAAAGGGTTAGCGGACAGGATAAAAATGTGCCAAAAATGAAAGAAACACGTTCAGCCCCCGAGAAAAGGGAAGGCCAACGTGAGGTTAATCGGCACGGGTCAAAAAAGGCCCTGCCCGCACCCGAGAAAAGGGTCAGCGGGGAGGGCGTGTAGTGCGGATTTAGTTTCTGACACAGTGGATCCCGTACTCAGCAAGGCGAGCTATCTACACGGTTCGCCAGTTCGCAGCGATCACGATCGCAGCCCACGTAGAACTGAAACCAGTTTGGCGGATCGCAGTTATCCTAGGGATCGCAGTCCGCACGGCGATCGCAGTTCGCACGGCGATCGCAGTTCGCACGGCGATCGCAGTTCGCAGGGCGATCGCAGTTCACACGACGATCGCAGACCGCACATCGATCGCAGTTCACGGGCGGATCGCAGCTCACATGCAGTTCGTGCTGATCAGGGACCTCGCGAACATCTACCAACCCGACGTCAGCCTATGTACAGCGAAAAGGATAGCAGTTCGCCTGTTCGCGATTTTTCACCAGGCTTCTCCGGACATCGCCGGCCATCCCCGGATTTTCCCGGACATCCCCGAACATCCACAGATCACCAATTTTCACCGGTTAGAGCGGTTCTGCCACTTGTCAGGGAATAGGAATTTTATGAGGAAGAAGGGGAAGACGATTATGAGGATGACCAGTTCTACTACCAAGACCACCTTGCTAGGAGTGACTCTGCTACACGCAAACGGGAATGCGATCGTGGTTCCCTGTCGCCGGAGGCAAAACGGAGAAAGGTGGTGTTCAATGAGGATAGCGTGTTCATGGAAGAGAGAAGCTTTGGGGATGAACAACGTGATCAAGAAAAACAGTGGCGGAAATCGGTCGCATCACGGCCCCCCCCCCCCCCCACTTCGGAATCGACCGACAACGACGACCCCTTCGAGGAAGGGCCTGGGCTCATCCATTGGAAACAGTTTGCTGGCTTCGTTTTCAAGCACCTTAAGGAGACCAGGTTCTGCAAGGAAGCGACACCAGTGGAAATTAATCTGGACGACCCGCCTCTCGAAACGTTCGCGAATTCGGGGGCGACCAAGGACCCACCCCTTCACCTTCCTCAGTCGGCGGTTGGGTTCCGCCAGTTACTCAACGCGGAATCTCTCACGCGGAAGAGCGGACAGCCAATTTCGATTTCGAAGCCTCTTTCCCCCCCCCACGACCCGGCTATGACGAAATTTTTCTACAGATCAACGGGAAAAGGTGCCCCATCCAAGAAGCGGTATTCTACCTTCCCTGAGGCGGAGTACTTCCCAGAGAA
>JAHWFP010206531.1:0-20219 GCA_023313725.1 Lithobius niger | reverse complement strand
CAAAATGGCTGCCGCCAAGTTTCTGGTTTCAACCCCTTTCCATATTCCTAACTGAACACCATGGGTGACAATTAAGCTTGAGTTTTCTCGATCGGACTACAAACTTGATGGCAGCCGTTTTGTCTCTGATATCCCTACTTTCAGTCTCAAACATTTAGAAGCTTTACCCTCTTGAGGTTTTCTTATGATTATGTGAATCCTCCTCGAATACAAAAAAGCATAATTGCAGGGTTGGGCCACATCAACAATTAAGTCCCATTGTTACATCCCATGTTACAAAAAGAGCTTCTGCAGCAGGCAATAAAAACATTCTCGTATTTAATGACTGCCCTACCAGCAACTCTTTTAGTACTATCGCCATGTTTCATCTTTCGTTACGCTTGCAACGCGGAGGGTAGCCGAAACTCCTACCCCCAAAAAAATGCCTTCTTAACACCAGATTAATGGAGCATCGCTCCCCTTCAGCCCTATTAAAAATACTGTTATTTCTGTGGCTCCACAGCTCCCCACCTCCCTCCCCGTTAATCCCGAGCTGGCCAGGAATGTCCCGTGTCTCACAATTCCCTCCACTTCCGAACTTCCGACCCGCGGTATAACAACACGCCTCCGCCTTGTTTCGTTGGAGGTGCCCCTTCCTACAGCGAAGGAAAAATGAATGAGTATTATAGTACCCCCTCAAGCTCCCCCCCCCCACTTTAAAAAGAAAAAAAAAGAGGAAGATGAAAAGTAATAATAAAAAAATAAAAGGTGGCACAGAGAAGAAAACGACCTTGGGGCTCCTTAAGAAGCACCTGCGACAGGTGAGCTGGTGCCGTCTGGCTCTTCCCATTTCCTCCCCTGCCTCCTCCCTCATTTTTACTCCCCCACGACACGATGCTACAGGTGCGCCCAGGAAGATAAGGAAGAGACTACCTTGTTCATGATGGGCCTCCGTCTTCGAATGATACAGACAGAAGAGCGAGATAGATAGATAGAGAGATAGAGAGAGCGAGTGAAAGAGTGGAAAGGATACTTCAGCTGACTTTCGTCGGCAGCTGTTACAGCTATTAGCTATTTGCTACGTGCTGGGCCTTACGGCTTTTGCATCAAGCAAGTAATTGTTTTGGCATTTTTAAAAGTGTAATTAGAAATATTGATTTGCTTGATGATAATTACAAGATTTATGGGCACTTCCGGATGGCGTAAAGCAGCGTCTTGGTAACCCACTTCACTGAAACTGAAACTAAAGCTTCACGTTGGTAACTCAGTCGATTTGCATCTGTGTATTAAATAACTGGATTATTTTTTTAAGCACTTCTCAACACAAGCAGAATAACTGAAAACTGTTAAACGTACTTTTTTTTACGATATTCTTCCGCCGGTTTATTCTTTGTATACTATGAAAAGCAGGGTTGGCAATTTCCCGGGAAAAACTAGTTTTGGACAGGGCACTGGTAAATACCGGTATAAACCTGGTAAATACCGGCTAAGTGGGAAAAATGTGATTTTTTTATAATTATTTTTAAATTACATGCATTTTTTAAGTTTGGAGCCTAATTGCTCATTAACACTAATAGTAGTACTTAGTAATTCTATTTGAAACGAAAATTCAAGTAACAGAATGTAGTGAAACTACTAAAATAGAAACTTTAATTATGAGAATTTTTAGCATTTCAATTATAATTTTTTTTTTACTCCCAACACACAATTATGTTCATTTTCCTATGTAAACGTTGCATCAGCAAACACATTTTGAATCTAATCTTTTGAACTGAGGACACTTTTAATTACATTTAACACTATTTAATTTTTGAAACTAATATAATTACATTTTACACGTTAAACACCAACTGGGAAAAAGTAGTTTATCCCGGGGCGGTAAAAACCTGGGAAATACCTGGTAAAAACCACCCCTGGTAAATAAATACCATGCCAATCCTGATGAAAAGTTGGGGGAGTTTAAAAGCAGGGTTCAAATTTTGAACTTCAACCTTGCTGGGGTAAGCACAAGTTTGTCGAATGGTTGTTGATTTGAGGGTTAGAAATTTATTTAAAAAAAAACATGTTCCTACAATAAAAAGTAAATCACACTATAAAAAAGTTACGAGTAATTAGCTGGATGCTCTATCAACTGTGCTATCGGGGCAGACATTGGCTATGGAATCTAGTCGCGCCAGTCTAAACTGAAGCTCGTAGTTGTTTTCTTTCAGTAAAATAAAAACATAAGCAATAAAAAAAAATATAGTATTAATAATAAAATGTGAGGGTGAGTTGTTGACTCAAGGAATAATTTTGTAACGGGAAAAAGTTTGGTAGCCTATAATTAATTTTCTCACTTTTTCCTAATTTCCCTCTGCCATACTATTTGGGAAGAATTTAAAGGAAAAACCGAGGACAAATTCGTCCACGTCCCTATTCACGAAAAATAAAGAAAATGTCAAAATAAAACCAAAATGTTTAAGAGGTCACCAAGGTGAGAATAGTTCAGCCTCTGTAAGGAGTGATATGAATTAAAATATGGGGAAAATGGCTACTCAACGTATAATTGTTAGATTAGTACACATCTGCAGACTGCTGTGTTGAGTCATAATAAACAATTAAAAAAAAACATTCGCCAAGTTAAGCGTACCGAATAATACTTTGGACGTTAAATGAAAACTTGAACATTGACTTCGAACTATTTGGTCAGTGCGATTAACTTGGCGAATGTTTTCGTGTGTTGATATCACTCCTTTGAAGGGCCGAACCATTCGGAACTTGGCGGTTCCTTTTACCAGTTTGGGATTTTGACACGATCGCCTTTACTCTTGCCAGATCATTGAATTTTTCCAACTCATGTCGACAAGCAAATTTCTTGCAAAGACCATATACAAACTCGTACTTTGCGTCATACTTCTGACACCAGGCAGCAAATAACCATGAATTAAACAGTGAAACGGTGATCATACTGTCAGGCCTAATGAATGGGCAAAACAGTCTATAATTAGGTGACGCAGTATTTATTTCTCTTGACTTCCGGAGAAAGAACCTATACAGAAGGCATGAAATGGAAAGTATTTACCTTGTTTTTTTTTTTTAAGTGCTGAATTTAGCCCAAGGATTTTTAGTGGCATCGATAACTACCTACCTGAACAACATTTAAGGAGCTATCAACGATCCAGTAATAACGGAAATAAGTCAAGAGCAATGTTGCGAGCGACTGAGTGCTCTCCACAAATCAGTCGAGTGAAGCGTCATAAAAAGACACGTCATTAGATTGGATTTCTACTGATGTTACTTCAGCCTTCCAGTTGCACAAAAATTTTCTTCGTAAAAGTTTCAAAAAAAAAAACCAAAAAAACATTCTTTCAAAAAGCATTCCTAAATTGTTTTGTTTCGTCGTTGTTTACGATTCAGTAACTTGCAACAGATGTCCTAAAAGTAAACAAACAGCCGCCATATTTATTATGGGATGGCGTATAGTGGTTGAAGTTTGTCTTGAATGGTCGTCAGTCATTAACAAAAAAACGTGACGCATGTGTGTATACGTGTCGATTTGTGTGTTACGTATATCGATACGTATACACACATTCGTAAAACAACACGTAATTTTAGTTGCAGCGGTAGGCCCGTATACAATCTATGGCAAAAAGGTTTTCCTTTTAGGCTCGATAAATGCAGAATCAAGTCGAAGAAACTCTGTCACTTTTGGCCACGACTTCTAAACCCAACATTTCATTACAAACCTACTTCCCAGCTTTGTAATTTGGATTTGTAATCCATTTTTCAATTTAAGCAAATGTTACACGTGTAAAGTTATGTGTTAGTGATACATAATGTCGCTTTATCGAATACAGACACATTTTTCTTAAATGTCTGTGTAAAGAACATTTTAAAGTCAGCGAATCATTTTTTTTTTTTTTACAAAATGTTGGAATTCATGGGGAAATATCTTTTATAACGAAAACTTAGCTAGCTCGGGCAAACCCGGTAGTTCAGCAAGTTATAACAATAATTTAGCTGTACCCCCGGCGTAACAACGCCAGGCCAGCTGATTCCCGCATGCGGGCGCGAAAAACTTTTCTGGGCTGCATTAAATGAAGACGGCCAACGGCTGCCCCCAATCCCCCGAACCCCACGCACCCGTCCTCGTT
The DNA here is from genome assembly GCA_023313725.1 of Lithobius niger. NCBI lineage: Eukaryota > Metazoa > Arthropoda > Chilopoda > Lithobiomorpha > Lithobiidae > Lithobius > Lithobius niger. The sequence continues at coordinate 16,107 of JAHWFP010206531.1, read as the reverse complement.
CCACAGTTCCCCCTGCGACGCCCCGTACCCCCTGTCCCCCCCGGGGGTGGGCTGAATAACCCCCCCCCCTCCCATGGAACCCCTTGTGTTTGGTCTTCTTAGAGAAGTAAATAGCGTTTTCAATGGAGAGCGCCACTCTCATTCCCAGTGTGGCCGAATTGCCAGTTTTTTTTTCCGTCTTGATACCAAGCATGATAAGCCCGCAGCAACTATCGTGAATGTTGTGATTGTTACCAACCAACTTTCAAAATATTCAACTCGGCTCTAACACCAAGCATTATTGAAGCAAAAAAGTAAACATTTTACAGTGATAAATTAATGCAGATGCATACCTAATGCCATTAGATTTGTATCTACATTCATTTATCAGCGAGCCCATTTGGGTTTTCTCAGTTCTTTACAGTGACATCTGCTGTAAAAACACTGCCTTCAACTCAAGACCATGGCACACACACATCCCACGTAACTGAGGTGACGTCTTCTTTTCCAGCTTGAACTGATATTCCAACGTCTTGTTTTCCCCCGCGATCCCAACAATACAAGCTTTTTTTATAGGCATTTTTTAAACGCATAAACATAGACGATTTTTTTTTCATATGAAATCAATAAAAATCCTCTTTACGCTATTAAATATTAATGCGGTTTATAATGAAGTAGTTTTTAACTGCGACCAAACAGCAGCTGCTCCTCCGATATCCTCTGTTATGCAGCCCATAAAAATCACGTCTGGAAGCCAAGAGTCGCGCCAAGCAGGTGTATTCGCCAGCTACCAACGATGCTGATGATGAACCACATACAGAAAGAGAAGCCACTTTCTTCTACTAGCTGTTCGTCTGCTGCCCAACCCTTTCGTGGCTGCTGCGTCTGATTCAGCCTTGAACCACCCCTCCCCCCTCCACCTCCACCCTTGGTATCTCGTGGACCAGTTTTCACTGGTGAAAGTAATATCAAAGCGAAAGGAAGATGCTTCTATAAAGGGCCGAACCATTATGCAGCCGTCGCGATTCGCGAAGATAATGATGATGATAGTGATGATATGGCCTCGGGCGCACGCCCAGCCCGAAGTTGGTTTCCGTAGCAACGGCCAACGTCTTCTCCCGCCCGAGGCAAGGGATGAGCCGTGATTCGCCGCCCGCTCGAGGCTCCCTCTTCTCCCCAGTGGACGACTGAAGACGACGCCCTGCTGCAACAGGTGCTGCCATCTCTGGCAAGGCCACCGAACTAAGCACCCGCGAAGAGGATTATTATTTTTGCTTAACCGGCAAATTTGACGGATTTTCACCCAAGTTTTTAGTGGCAGAGATACTAGAAATAAACATATAGGCGGCATTGCTCGTCTAGTGTTTCACTGTAGAATTTTTTTCACCCCATAGATCTAATGTGCTTCCGTCCTTCGCCGTAGCGTTTGGAAAGCCGTTTGCTACATAAAACTCGTTCTCAACGAATAGTGAGTGACCTTTGGTAATCTGATGTACGAGAACATAGTATTCCGTGAGTAACGGCAGTATTCCTCGGTAATCATCTGATAATCCTAGTAATCTAGTGGCATTTCTGGTATTCTGCATGGTTCGAATGGGGCCTTAAAATCTGGAAATGTGCTAGAATTTGAAAAAAAAAAATCAAGGACTCGAAAATATTGAGTAAGACTGAAAATGTTTGTGGGTTGCAATTTGCATTTGCTCTAATTTTTGTGCATCATATCTTATAATTTTTTATTATTAAATAAAAAAAATGTGTTTTTTCAGATCGGTTTTTGTGTCTCCCATAACAATTTTTACGTAATTAATTGTATAAGTAAAGTCATAGCCCACTACAGATTTCTTCCGGCCACTGCTAGGCTTAACCCGCTTAATGCTTATAATGGGCCATCGGTTGACTAAATGATTTACACGAAAGTGGGGAAGTGTAACAAAGTTACAAATGGACTACACGTACGAAGTACTGGAAAACCTCCCACCCACAAACACTAAGCTGATTGTAAAGTATGCAAAACGGAGCTTGTCTAACCCCGATGGGTAATCGGTATTGTCTTTGCGGTATCTGTCTACTAGCTACGTTGGGGTTTGTTCAATAAAAATAAAAAAATGATTTAGGCTACACAAGGCAAGTGTCACCAAAAGCATTACACAGCAAATTGTCTATAGGTAAACTTTAACTTTCGATGTGGCCTTGAATAATTGATACTAAATACCGGCGATGTCCTGGTCGAAACTTCGACTGACGCTACGGTTTGTTTACTTTGGCTTCTCATCATAGTGACTCACCAATAACTACGCACCACCAAAAGAGTTCTAGGTCTTCCAATCTTGCAAATTTTCGATAGTTTTCACAACTATCTTCGCCAGGCATGAACTGTCTTCCTATAGGCACCAACGATCACAATTTGAATTTGAATCTGAATTTGATTCTTCAAATTCAAATTCTGATCGTTGATGGGTAGGAAGACAGTGCGTTCATGCCTGATGAAGATTGTTGTAAAAACTATCGAAAATTTGCAAGTTGGGAAAACCTAGAACTCTTTTGGTGGTGCGTATAGTTATTGGTGAGTCATTTGAATAATTGAAGTTGATCCTTGAAAAAGCCTTGAAAATATTGGCCTGATACTGTGGTAATCTTCAGTAATCCGTGGTAATCACAATGAGGTAATCCACATATAGATATTTCTTCGTATAATAATTCATCACTCTCTTCCCCTTTGCGGGCACTCCGAGTTAATCTGGTACGGAGGAAACTAAGAACATCAGTGTGGTAATCTGCAGGATACCAAGTAACAATCCAGTAATCCAAAGTGTTCAATGCAGTATCCAGTAAACCGAAGTAACTCACGTAGAATTTAGTAATCCGAATCAGTTCTTGTAGAAATCTAGTAAACCAAAGTATTCATTGTAGCGATACAGTACAGCAAAGTCTTCCTAATCCACCCAAAAACAAAATTGGTATAAAAGAAGCCACCAAGTTTGCCAAAAAGGGTCGGCCTTTGAAAGCAGTGATACCATTAACTAGGGAAAAGCCACCAGGATTAACCCTATCAACCAGAAAACTTGGCGCATTGCCGTCTTATTTAGTGTTTGTGTGCTAGGGTTACTATTCCAGCGCATTATTTGCATGACTGATTGCATACATGTTAATGTCGGCGTCATACAGTTGTACAGTTTTAAGTCCAACATGTTTCAGCAGTCTGAGAAATTAGTCATATAAAGAAATTAAAGAAAAGGGCAACGCACCAAGTTTTCTGGTTAATGCGGTTAACTTTGGCGGCCTTTTCTTGCTTGAATGATGTCACTGCTTTCAAAGACCGACCCTTTTTGGCAAACTTGGCGGCTTTTACCAGTTTTGGTTTTGGAGGGATATCATCACAACTTTCATAGTCATAGGACTTAGATCGCGCGAAACATCAAGCCTGCCTCCTTCATCTACACTTTCACTGGAAGAGAATATTGATATACTAGCTGGACCCGTGCATGCTGCACGGTGATTGAATTTCCTGGAGTTAGCCTCTCCCGGTGTTTCGTCGTGTTAGAAAAGTAACTGGTGCTTTCAATTTCTGATTCACCCGCAACTCACACTCTCCAACCCTGTCCCTGGTCCCCCCCTGAGTGCCCCCGTAATTCACTGACGCCCTCCGGCAGTGTAGGGTTTGTATACCACCACGCCCTTCCTCCGGCGCCCTCAGTGTTTGTTCTCCCCCCCCTCCCCGATCACCGTGCCAACCTACACCCCACTGCACGCCCTCCGGCGCATCGTGGCTTTTTCAATTTCTTCCCCCCCCCCCCCCTCTCCACACCCCCCCTCCCTCTCGGCCGCCCCCCCCCCCCCCCGCCCAGACCACTCTCCCGCGATGGCGGGTCTGTATACCTTGCTGCCTGTCTTCCCAGCCACCCCCACCTGGTGTTCGGTTATAAATTTACTAACCACCCAAAAAACACCCATCCCCTCCCGGCACCTTCCCATATTCCCCCTTCTGCTTGATGCGCACATTCAGTAAGCACTTATTTTGATCTCCAATTCTCATCCCCTCCTCCTCTCTCTTCCCTTCCCCTCTTGAAGTTTGTGAAGGGGCCCAATGGACCCGAGCAAAGCGAGCAGCATTAGCCGAGTGGTCTGCACTGTCGTGTACAAACAAAGGGAATGATGGTTCGAATCCCACTACTAACCGATACAATACCTTAAAAAAAAGTATCTGAAATTAATTCATGCAACTAAAGGTTAACAGGACATTTCGTCTAAATTTTGGCGCAGCCCCAAAAAAGACGCATACCTGTGTTTTATTAAATCCATAAAAAAATGCTATCACACTGAATAAGTCAGCATTAAGCACCTGCTGTACGTTTATCTCCGTAATTGTTTCCGTCAACTTTGAAACAATTGATGTGTGTTAGTTGGGGTAATAATTGTTGCTATTTTGAAACAATTCCGCTCAGCTCTGAAAGCCTCCATCCACGAAATAAAGAGATCGTTAATAGCTGCCAATTTCGAGGCCTAGTTTGTTTTAAAACTATATGGCTGAAACACGGATTCTTTCAAAGGGTTTTAGCGAGCGTTAACCGCACCCGCCTAGATGGACGGCCCCAGAAGATGGGCGCCCTGGCACCAACCCTCTCTCGCGCCCGACGAAGCCCTAAGGCCCTATGTCTGCAACACCCGGAATGGATTCTCAGGAGGTCACCCACCCAAGTACCAATCGGGGCCAATGCTGCTTAACTTCGGTGATCTGACGAGAACCGATGTTTCCAGCGCTGCAAGGCCGCAGACGGCTTCTTTCAATTCAATTTATTTATTAAGGGTTGTGGCCCTGAGCCATGCACCCTGTACTATAGCTAATTACAAATTACAAACGCAACACTACTACTATTCCACAACTACACGGATTAGCCACTAAACATATGGCGACTGTCATTGCCACACTGGTCCTTGATACTGCCTACCTCCAAACCATTGCACTGTCCATTTCCACTGTGTACAAGTACATTAAGTCTAAATCCGAGTGGAAGCATTGTATCAGTTTCCCCACGAAAGCACACACACACTCCTGAACAAGTGCACAAACCCCCAAATTACCACAACCAAAACACAACACAGAACCCTCACCAATGAGCCAATACTGCCACTGCTGCACTGGTTCTAGAAAATCTGTACCCCGGAACCATTGGATAAAACTTTTCCACTGTGTACAAACAGTAATATCCTGCACACTGAAGAAGGGAGAGCCGGGAGAGCCAAGAGAGTGCCAAAAGCAAAAAAAAAAAAAAAAAAAAGTAGCAAGACCCAGGGGCCAAACACCCAGCTGATCACAGCTGAACACCCGTCCTAACACAGTACCGCGCAACAGCCCTCAATCTCGACAACACATCCCTCCCAGTGCCGAGAGACAATACACCCCGAAGTCCAGGCACGCGCGAAGTCCACATAGTAAATAGGCGTCTGTGAGCCACATATTTTCGACAAATAAGCAAGAAATGTTCCGGGGTGACATCCACACCACACAAGTCACAAAGCGGTGAGCCCACCCACCCAAACCTGAACTGGTGAGCACGGAGCAGAAAATGACCCGTACGCAACCTCGAGAGCAATTTCGCTTCCCAAAGAAACATCAAGTCCAAAACAGACCTAGTGCAGCATGTTGGTTGAACGTAGAACAGGGTCCTACCAGTTTGGGCAGCAGCCCAGTCATCCTGCCACCGGCGTAGATACCAGTCCCGCACCAGTGGTCTCCTCATACGCGCGGACAGGAGAGGCACCACCTCCGCCACTCCAGATTCAGCCGCCTCCCTTGCCACACCGTCTGCAAACACATTTCCCTGGTGGCCGCTATGGGCACGCACCCACCGCAGCGAGACAGTTTTGGTCTGAGATGCAGTCCAGAACTTCCATCCAGTAGTATACACCAGCGGGTCTGAAACATCCAGAAGCTCCCACGAACGCTGTAGCTTCCTGATACTTGATAACGAGTCAGTTTCAACCGAAAAGGATGGGAGGTCCAGGTCACTTGCGATATCTAACGCAACTGAAATTGCAACTAACTCACATGCCGTACTAGACGTCATCGCACTGACACGGCGCCGCTGCTCAACCTTCAATGCTGGAATCACCACACCAATGCCACCAATCTGCGTTTCCGGGTAGAATGACGCATCGCAGAAAACATTACACTCAACGTACACCTGATCGAAGAGCACAGACAAGCCAGGACACCACACCCACGGGCATACAGGAAGAGCCTTCGCAACATCAAACACCAAACTGCCAATGGAGACCAAAGCAGAAACACCACTCCCGGCAGCACCAAGAACCCCACGTGCCTTCTCACGCAGGCCCCTGTAGTCTAACAAAATCCTACCCACCAGGTCCGTGGAACCACGACTCAGGTTTCGCAAACATAGGAGCGCCAGGAGCTCCGCCGATCGATACGCCAATGGTGGCTCATTACACTCAACCCACAAGCATTGCACAGGGGTAGAGGCAATGCAACCAGATACAACACGCAGACACTCATTGGCTGCTGTCTGTAGAGACGCAATGTGCCGCTTCGACATTGACAGAAACGGCAGGTGATAATCCATCACCGACCTCACAAATGTCCTGTAGGTTGATAGGAGGGCTCCTCATTTCATTCTTTCATTTTACCCATCAACAATCAACTGTTCGGGCGAAAGTTCGTAATGCATAACATGTGCTCCAAGAATTGTTGGGTACCGTAGCAAAGACATGGCATGGCATGGCATGGAGTATATGCAAGGGTGCTGGAGCTGGCTGAACAAAGAGGTATTGATGAACTAGACTTGAATCTGTTTGGTGTGTCGGGCGGTAATGTTGAAAATGGTAGTTTGGGCCAGCCATTAAACCAGGAGCCCAACGTAGGGATTGGCAACAATGATCAGCTCAACAATGAACAGCCTAACAATGTGGGCAACGCAAACGGCAATACTAATGCTGCTATTTATGCTACTAACGCTAATGATGTATCTTTGGGTTTGGTTGAAGATGGAGTTTATGTTAGGCGGGGAGGTGATTCAGGTCCTACTGTACAGAAACGGCCGTCCTCTTATGCTGGTGCTGTCCACAGGCGTCCAGTTGGTTTGGCTGCTAACGGCGGGGATGACTCCAGTCTGTTTGATTTTGAACTGGGTTTGGATGACAGGAGTTTGACCTGGGTAAAGCGGTTGTACAGGGGCGGACTTTCCAATCATGACATGCACAGTTCTGTAGTGATTGTTGCTGAACAGGCGGGTAGGCCTTTCTTCACTGTTCATGTAAGGGATGCCCTTGCAGGTCTAGTCAGTTTAAAGCACGTCTCGGGGATTTGTTGGCTTCGAGCGAATAACGTATTCCAAGTCAGTTTCTCAGATGTGACGGCGAAGCAGAAGGTGGTGGCGACGAAGGTTTTGTCTTTGAATGGGTATGCGGCAAGTGTTTTTGACCTCCACGAGCGTCTCCTCCGTGTGAGGATCCACTGGCTTCCCCTGGAGACCACTGCTTCGGATATTGAGTGTGCGCTGTCGGACTATGGGGAAGTGTTGAGCCACAAGCACGAGCTCCACGGGATTAAAGGGCTAACCCACTGCCATACTGGAGTCCGTGTCGTAGTTCTTCGACTTAGAAGTTCGGTTGCGCTCGATGATGTGCCCGATGTTGTTGGGGTTAATGGAGTCCCGGCGTTGCTGTCAGTGGCCGACAGAGCCCCGCGTTGCCTCCGTTGTGGAACGCGAGGTCACGTTCTCAATTTTGTCCGAACGTATTCTGTTCCATTTGTAACTCTGCATTTCCTCGCGACTCCCCGTGCACTCACGTTTTGATGTGCGTGAGAGAGAGAGTGGTGGTGTGCCTCTAGTTGGTCAAGCTGCTGTTTCCGTGTCTGGTGCTGTTACTGAGTCTGGTGGTGTGGCTGTGGATGGTGTGCCTGCTGTTCCGCCGACTGGTGTGTCAGGCTCAGACGGGCCCTCTGGGGTAGAGTCGGCAGTTCCATCTGGTGAGTGGTTGCAGCAGCGGAGAAAGCGCAACAAGAAGCGCCCTCGTTCTACGAATTCGCCCCCCTCCCAAAAAGTTAAGGTCCTAAGTTGCAACCAGTTTGACCCTCTTGGCAGTGACATGTGTTCAGAGGAGGCGGTGGATGTTGGTGATTCCAGTGCAGAAAATGAGGCCGGTGCTATTGGTGATGTTTTCAGCAGTGTGGGTGTATTGGTCCGTGCTTGTAGTGATGAGTGTGTAGATGTGCCCAGTGCTGTGGTTTGTTCTGATGTTTCAGCAGTGGCTGGTGCCTCGACTCCAGGGATTTCTGACAGCGCCAGTGTTAACAGTGTCGTGGTAGAATTTTCGCAGTCATCCAGCCAGGGTGTAGTGGAAGGTGTTGTGGAGTGTGTGGAAGGCATGTCAGTCCTTTTTGGCCCTGATGAGGTGGGGTCTTAGCTGATGTTGCAGTTTGTTGCTGTGTGGTTGTGTTTAAGCCTCTGACTTTCGTATTTTGTACATGGAACACCAGGGGGGTTCTTAATAAGATGCATGAGGTGGAGGAACTCTGTTACCGGACTAGTATTTTGGGCCTTTTGGAAGTTCGTTTTCCCCCAGGCGTTTTGTTATCACTTGCTGGTTATATTGCATTTTCTGGGGGTGGTAATTCTCATGTGCGAATGCTGGTTAGTGATCGCTTACCGTGTATTGCGTTGGTATGTCAGGGCTGTCCGGGGATTGATTCTTGTGTAGTCAGAGTGTGGTGGGGGACGGAATGGCTGACATGCGCAGCGGTTTATGTTACTGGGGGTGTCCGTAGGGCTGAGTGGGTTGGGTGGGTGAAGTCGCTCCCGGGGCCACTTGTAATTGGGGGTGACTTCAACGCCCACCATTGGAGTTGAGGCAGCCGAAAGTGTGACACGAGGGGAAGGCTGTTTGACTCGTCCTTGGAGGAGTTGGGCCTTGTGGTGTTGCAAGATGGGTCACCCACCTTTGTCAGGAGGTATGGAGGGGTGTTCCAAGAATCCGTCATTGATCTGTTTCTATGCTCTGGCAGTTTATCCGAAGAGTTTTCATTTGGGGTCTCGGATGACCTCAGGGGCAGCGATCACTTCCCTGTGGCACTGTCCAGGGGAGGAGATTGGAGTTCCTGGTTGCCAAGTGGCCGCACTTCCATGAAGTGCCCTGTCGCCCACGGGGCTGTATTAGGTGATTTTGCTCCATGGATGGCTAAGTGGTGTAACTCAGGTCGTACTTCGAGTCGTCGTGCAGGCCCTGGTTCTAGGGGACGGGTGCAGCCTGCATGGTGGACTGGGACCTGTACCATTGCAGTTCGTGACAGACGTAGGGCGTGGCGGAGGTTTTGCAGACAGCCCTCTGATGTTCGTTGGTATTTCTTTTGTGGGATCTCGGATGAAGCACGGTTCGTCCTCCGCAGGGAGAAACTCCTTTATGGTCGTCGACTGTGTGAGACTATCTCTCATGGCTGCCGCCCAGCTCAAGTGTGGAGCTTGCTGCGGCCGCTTGACAGGACGTCTGTTGTGTCTTGGGTCTTTGATGCAGGTGGAGTGGTCTTGCGAGGTGCGCAGATGACGGAGGAATTCCAGAGGAATTTCTCCATGGTGTATAGTTCCCCTCTGGGGCCCAGGCCCAGTCCCAGACTTCAGCCGAGTGTTAACCATGCATGGGCCGCTCGCACCGACAGCTCGTTAGAGGGTGTCGAACTAGATGCTTCTCTTGCATCCTGTAGGGTCGGTGGTGCACCGGGTGTGGACAGGGTGTCTTATCGGCAGTTGGTCGATCTAGGGGCGGAGGCACGCCGGGACCTACTTGCCTTTTTTCAAACTAGGTTTGCAGGTGCCCCGGTTCCAGAAGCCTGGCTATTTTCTATCCTGACCCCTGTTTTGGGGAGGGGGAAGCCTCGCTCCTCGGTGGTTAGTTATCGGCCCATCGCTCTGCTCTCATGTGTTCGTAAGGTTTATGAGCGCATGTTGGCGGGGCATCTGGAATCTCATCTGGAGTGCAGTGGTAGGCTGTTTGACAGGCAGTTTAGCTTTCGCAAACACAGAGGTGCCCAGGATGCTGTACTCTTTATCGAGTCAAGCATTAGAGAAGCCTGGGTGGATGGGTGCTGTGTAGCTGCGGTGTTTTTGGATATCAGAGCCGCTTATGATACAGTCGACTTGGACTGGGTTGAAGCGTCTCTCCGGAGCATGGGCACTGGGGACCAGCTCGTCAAGGCTATTCTGGGTCTTCTCCGCAATCGGAGTTATGCGACCAGGGTGGGTGGTCATTGGTCTGGAGTTAGTCGCACGGACCGTGGCTTACCCCAGGGAAGCTGTCTAAGTCCTCTGCTCTTTGCAGTAGCCATCAACGAGGTTCTGATGGAGTTCGCTCACATAACCAACGTGGTGGCTTACGCCGATGACGTCATGGTGTGGGTGGTTGGGCGGGATGTGCCCTCCCTCCTGGCGGAGTTGGAAACTGTTGTTGCACGGGGGCAGGATCTTTTGGCGGTTAAGGGCCTGGCTTTGTCGCAGGCTAAGACAGAGCTTGTGGTGTTTTCTAAGTCCCCATTTGTTCCGGTGACGATGCATGTTGGCTCTGTCGTGGTGACTGCATCCAAGAGCATTCGTTACCTTGGTGTCCGTTTGGACTGCCAGTTGACGTGGTCTGAGGAGGTAGAGGTGGTCAGAGAGGCGCTAGTCTCGAGGCATAGGACCCTCAGGGTTCTCTCCTCCAACAGACTTTTGGCCAAGAGCGCTGTCCTGTCGACCTTTTACAGAGTGTACATTAGGTCAGTAGCTGACTACCATTTGCCATTTCTTGCTACGAGCGTGAGGGCATCAGAAAGGGTGCAGGTTGTTGTAAATGCTTGTCTGCGAACTGTCACTGGGTGCTTGCTTTCCACCCCAGTTCCCGCGTTATTGGTGGAAGCAGGGGAGCAACCGGTCCGCATCAGGGCGAGGGAGCTTCTGGCCGCCGTCTGCCTTCGGGCCGTGGCTAGGGGCAGGGCGGATCCCGTTGCAAAAATTATTTGCGATTACGGCTTGTTGGGCCCGCTTGCAAGGCAGCGCTTGGGTTCGGTGGGTCTGGGTGCTTCCTTGCTAGGGGGAGACTGCCTGAAGAATTTTCGGTTGCCCATGGTGGTCCGCCCGCCAAGTCCCTGGGCGTGGTGTGGTGGGCTTGTGAGTGTGTTTCACCTTGGGCGGGGGTCCCCATCCATGAATGTGGATGGGGAAGTTCATGTCTTTTGCGACGCCTCCTTTTGCCAGAATACGTGGTCAGGTGGAGTGGGTGTGTTTGTCCAGGATTTCAAGTTGTGCTACTCACGGCGTCTCCACTTCGTCCCGTCGAGTTTTGTGGGGGAGCTAGTAGCGCTGTCTGTCGCACTCGATATTGGCCTGGACCTAAGGGTGCCTCGTCTGGCGATTTTCTCAGACTCTGCAGCGGGGATCTCGTTCCTCAAGCGGTCTTTTCAGTTGTTAAGGGTGTATCACCCCTTGGCCCTTGAGATTGGGGTTAAGCTTCGTCGAGCGGAGCATGAGGGTTGTGCTGTCTCTGTCCGTTGGGTTCCTGGCCATAGTGGAATTCATGGCAATGAGGCTGCAGATGCCCTCTCTAGAGCGGACAGCAGGGACTTAGTCACGTGTCCCCTAGCCCATCGGGACTTGTGTCCCGTTCTTTGGGCGCTTTCCTCAGCTGAGTGGCAGGCGGAGTGGGAGGGCGGTGTGAACGGTAGGCACCTCTATGCTTTGCACCCGTCAGTGTCTGTTCCTGCTCCACTTGGGTGTTTCTCCAGGCGTGATGCTGGGCTCTTGTCCCGACTTCGGACGGGGCATGCGCTCCTCAATGCTCACATGTGTCGGTTGGGGTGGAGGACGTCGCCTCTGTGTGGGTGTGGTGAGGCCACGGAAACAGTGAGCCATTTTTTATTGGAATGTAGACGGTGGGCCCAATTTCGGCGGGTTGCACTGCGGACTTGCAGTCGCCTCAATGAAGTGTTAGGCATCCCACTTGCTGCCGGGAGAGCGAGAACCAATTTCCGGACAATCCTGGTTTTCTGCGAGGCCACCAGACGTTTCTTAGAATAGGCTCAAGTGTACGAAGTTGGTGGTGGTACTATGTTGGTGGTTTGGCATTTCGTTTAGTTTTAAGATTAGCATTAAGGTAGGGTTAGTCTTTAGAAGGAGTGTGTAGCTTTGTGGCTTGTAGGCTCCAGTAAGATTAAATAAATAAATAAATAAGACATGGCATGCGCACGAAGAATGAAAAACAACGTTACTTTAGGCTGCCCGCGCACTGAGCGACTTGGCCGCGCGCCTAGGTTGCTGCAGCCAATGAAAATGATTAGTGCGTGGTTTTACATAAACGGTGAGCATTCTCATTGGTTGCAGCGACTTGGCCGCGCGGGCGGCCTTAAATTGTAGCCAGGAAAAAACGTTACTTTTAATTATTGGCTGTTGCTGCTGCTACTGATTAATTCCTGAGGTTGGGTATTATATTAGTAGATACATATACATATGCAATTTTGTTAATGTGATTAAAAGAAGCTACACTAGAAAAAGAGACTTCTCCTGGGTGGCTATCACAACTTTCACAGGTTTTTTCAGGTCCTATCCACCTTCGTTTATATCTTCATTCTGCACCTTCCATCTATATAACAAAGTTTGTTTTGCTGGACGGTGAAACAGCGCATCCTGCCGGGTCGGTGTTGTATGTTGCGGTTATGTATTGTTGTTGTGTTATGTTGTTGTTATATGTTATTGTTGTTGTTGTTGTTGTTGTTTTTACTTAAGGACACCGAACCCAAACCGGGTTAGCTGCCCCACTATACGACGACGAGAGGGACAATTTAGCTGGAGAAATCCAAGCGGAAAATCTAGGATCTTTTACATGCCACAATCATCATGAGCACGAGACACAATGTTAGATTACATTTACTAATGCACGTCTATACAGCTGGGCTAAGCCCACTAAGACGATTAGTTTTTAAACATTTTCCAGCGATGTCGTTTACCCAACAGAATGCACCAATTAGCTGATGGATCGTGTGCAAAATTAAAAATGGTAAAAACATTTGAGTACAGCAGTAAGGTTTCACGTGGACTAAACAGTACAGCAACACTGCAGTATCTGAAACCTTAAGGTCAGTTAAACCTTACTTTAAGCATCAAATGAGTTCGTTTTTGTCTTCTTATTATGTAAGGTTTAACCTCAACCTCGCATGTTAAAAGCCGAAATTTCGACGTTTAATTTCTCCGCTGTATTTCAACAGTTTTCACTCAAATTTAGTATATAAGCTATGTTGGACTTGGTGAACATGTGTCTGAACTCTTATTAATTTCCAATTCGTCCCACATCAGAGAGCTGGACTTGATTTGGAATCGTGATTTTCAGTTTTGGCTTTTTCTTCTCCTTGGCTTTGTCGGCACCACATGTTTCTACTGCACTCTCTACAGGTCAAACTATTTGACCTGTAAAGCTGGTTCTTAGCTCATTTTAAAGGTATTGCTCTGTAGATGTGCCCTATCCATAAGACCTTTTTTAATTGATCAAGTGGTTCAGGGATTAGGGAGCTCTGAACGACCAGATTGATGTTTTACCGTTGTTTTAAAAAACATTGTTATTATGCAACCATATTAATCAGCAAGACAAAGACTGAAGATTAAAGCGTTTCCAGCATGCGGGTATCCATTAGAGCGTCAAACATACATAAAAATAGTAATCGGTTCGTGTTTCAGTAAAGACAGTTTTTATTTTTATTTTATCTTTCTCAGATTATGAAGGTTTTGAATTACTTGCCATAATGCAGTTTTTTGTTTTCTTCTTCTTTTCTCCTTTCTTCGATTGAGAATAAGGCAGAAGCAACAGAAAACACTTCCTTTACGCACTTACACGTCACCGGATTCACATGACATGGATTCGAAATAGTCAACTTTCTATTATTATTATTTTCCATTCTTACAAATAATTTCGATCATCCTCAATGATCGAGTGCCTAAAAAAATGCATAATGAACCAAGGGTTTAACTCACAGATTAGCATAAAGTTCGCCTACAACGTTCGACCATCTCACAACAGAAGTAAATGCATAATACACCCGCAAGGTTATCACCTTACATCTGCTAAATTTGTTCATCCGTCAACCTATATAAACAGGACAAAAAGCCAATCGGCTTAGAAGAGTTAAATAAGTACAGATGCAAACCTATTTACGTTGCCCTTTGGACTTAAATGTCAGACTGCCTGAGCAGGGAATCGAACTCATGACCTTTGAACTCAAATTCTGAGTTCCTACCGCCGAGCCACACTGACACGGCCTTTTCTAAAACGTCAGCGGTAGGGCCTCAGCCTTTGGTCTCATAGGTAGTGGGTTCGATTCTTTGCTCAAGCACTCTGCCATAAGTCCAAAAGGCAACGTAAATAGGTTTGCATCTGTATTTATTTTAACCTATATAGCTATACACACAGTAAAGTCCTACCTAAACAACAAAAATGCATTACCGCAATTAAACAAAAAGAAGAAAAAACGTCTTTAAGTTATAATTGGGAAAAAAAAAGCCATCAGGTCAAGACACGCCAAACTCATTTCCATTTGGAGAGTCCCAGACCCGTAGAAAACTACTCATTAGTCATAATAAGTAGTTGTGTGGTGTGTCTGTGGCGAGACTGGAAAGACAAGGGCGATGTTGCATACACCCTCTTGTCAAATTCAAATGACCCGTAGCTTGCTTTATAAAGAACGAAGACTTACAAACCGCAAATGAAAGAACTAAAAAAGGAGTCAAGAGAGAAAAAAATAAAAGTACAACTGTCCGTTCGACGACGCCCTGAGGTTTTCTTTGGCCCCGTTTCCACCCAATCGAAAGAATCCGACAAATAATTAGCACTTTCGAGGTAATTAAAGATGTTTTTAATTCGTAAAAGGATGTCATTTACTGCGAGTTTTATGATTTTTACCACCTTCAAAAACTCAAAATAAAAATAAAAAAAACCAGAATGGGGACGCAGTTATGAATAATGTAAAAGAGTCATACGTAATGGCAGGAAACATCAACATGGAATGACACACCAGACAGCTATGGGATGTATTCTGACCTATTCGGGATATTCTCAGGGGCCGTAACGGGATCAGCGCTGTCTCAGTTTGAATCCTTGGGAACCCCCCCCGCTTATCAGACATCCGCCTGCTTCTAATAGGTTTATTTGGGCGTTGGGCGGATGCAACATTGTTGCGCTTCACATGACGGGGCCTCCGGGGCGACTGCAGCGCTTTTTATGAAACAAACGACAGGATGCACAAGCGACGTAACAGGTCGACAGATTTTGGTACTGAAATCACTCACTTAGGGGGCCACTGAGGTGCGAATATTAGGGGTCGATCGTGCATTGAAAGATGTGCAGACACCCCTCATTCGGTTCAAACTACGCAAGTTTGAATCTCTGGTAGACAAAATGTTCGTTCAGGATGTAAAGTCAGTGCGCGCCATTCTTTTCTGTTTTTCTGTTCTAGTATTCAGTGTGAATAACGTTATATAAGGTGACAATGTCAAAGCTGGGAGGTATCTAAACCGGTAGTTCCCATATTAAGGAATTTACGTCAGTCGTATGTAAAAATTATTAAATTTATTATAATTAACAAATAAGATTTACAAATAACAATTTTTTTATAAACTCAAAAATAAGTCGTTATGTAAGCTTGACCATTAAAACACATATCAGTGAGAAGTAGGCAGTTAACCGGCGATAATTGCTAGTTTGCTCGAAATGTGTCTCGTGCTACATGCTCGCGAGATTTACCCAAACCCCTCGACATTGGACTTCTCCGTTTCTTGCAAACGTGCAGTTATCGCCGGTTAACCACCTATATCTCACGGATAGCTATTACTTAATTAATAAACAAAAACGGAACGTTAAATGTTTAGAGTAAGGGTCTAAAAGTCAAAACTTAGAAGGAACACGGACAAGGTTTGACAGAAAGGGTCTAGGTGTAAAATTTTGTAAGAGGCTGGTAAGCATTAGACCCTTACTGCCCGGTGGTTAGCTTATAGTTCTACTGTATTCGGATAGAAAGTGTGTATGAACGATTGTAGCAGGTTTTCTTTGTTCTTAGAATATTGTTATGGAACTTTAAGAACATAATTTTCTTGTGAAGTTTGA
>JAHWFP010206530.1:168445-223941 GCA_023313725.1 Lithobius niger | reverse complement strand
CATCCAGTTTCTAATGTGTGAAGAGCTTAACATTGATCTTGTCAGAAGTTGGGACGAGCGTGCTGACAAGTACAGAAGGCTACGGGCGCGGCGGTATTCAAGTCATGACAACAGAGCACATGTTGTAATCCAGAGAACAAAAACACGATAACAGGACACCTGAAGAAGACTTTGAAGTGTGGACTAACAACATGAACGAAGTTCTACCTTCAACGCATTCGAAAGTTCGTAAAATACCGTTGGACATTCAATTTCGAGAGTGAGCGTAAACAACAAACAGTTTAGTGGCCTTAATGCAACATGAGTTATAGAAAAAGATTCCACCGTTTGTTTACCTCATATGAGTCAATAACTAAGGTTTGCTGCACTGATACCAGGAGTGTGTAAAGAACAAGGACCAGGTGTGAAGAACTGCGATTCTTTGAACCCTAGCTTTTGATAGGCCGAGCGAGTGAAGCAATTGAGTTCTCTTCAAGTGAAAGGCAGAAATTTTTAAAATGCCTGGTAAGCTCGGTGCATTTCGTGGTCCAAAAATTTGCCAAGTCGAGTGCAGGGGTGGAGAATATGCTAGAACGCCCGAACGAGGTTTGTGGGAAATTTCAGAGAACTGTGAAAATTCGCAGAAATATGGCTTGCCTACCTAGTAAAATGCTGTGGACATTTAAAAAATCTGTAGGAAATTTTCTGGGAAAATTTGTCCAGTAAGAATTTTATGCAGCCCTGGTCGAGTGCTCCTATCATACAATGGTGCTGAGTCTTAATACTCTTCATGTGTAATAACACTCCGCTTCTATAAACGCACTAGGGAAAGAATTGCTCATTTGGCCAATCACCCCTAGAGGGTGCCAGGGAGTTCCACATTTGATTTTCCGATCACTTAATAAGAATGTAGAAATACAGTATTATCCATGTGCATCATCTCGTCCTTCATGTCGTTGCGTTTTCAGTTTCATCACTATAGTCACTGCTACTACGTATTGTCTGTCTAACAAATCCTACGGTACAAAGTGAATGAAAGTAAATTGCATTGTAAACTTGTATTTTGACAATTTGCCCAATATTAAACAGTGTTGCCCCGACAACCAACTCTCTTAAGTCATGATGGATGAGACCTGGAGTCATTCCCAACCAAGCATCATTGTGAATGTAAGGGGAGAGTTTAGCTAGTTAATTTCGAAACTGCAAAGCTTCGCTATTTGGGTAATTTTTCTGATACTTCCAGTTTCCCCAAAGTGTCCAGGAAATGTTTTGATTTTTCTAATTCTTCCTAAGATGTTTCCTGCCCTACAACCCTATTTCATATTATTAAAAATTAATTCGTAGAGTTAAACCCCATTATAAGACATATCTAACAACAATAATCCTGTGATAACAATGCTATTTTGGAGGATCTCCAGGCACCAATGCAAAAGTAATTGTTTATAAGCATAAATCTGATATAATATTCTATTTCTGAAGCCCCCCCCCCCTTGACTATCATATAAAGAGGTTTCACTGTAATTACTTTTTTTTTACATTTTATTTTAAGGCGTTATTATTGTTGTACATGTTCTACTTAAATGACTTAAACCTATTGCACTGGACATTATACTACATAAGAAAGAGCCGGGTGACTACCTGGCTGAGCAACGCTCCCAGGATGCCATGCGAGAAGCGGATCACGTTGGGGGGGGGGGGGGGGTGTATTGTAGGTATAGTGGGTAAGAGATGGGGAGAACAATCCACCTATGCTTCATTTTATGGGAATTGGAAGGAAGGATGGAAGAAATACGTCATAGCATAGGTTTGTCGTAGTAATAGGATAAAAGATGTGTTTGAAAAGAAACGATGCAACAAGAAGAGCAACAAGAAGACAACTGGACAACATCGTAGTAGGTACATTGAAATGTTTATATCATAGTTAGTCAAGACAAAAAAAAGGAGTGAAGTATGTAAATTTTCGACTGTTAGAAAGTTGGCATGCAAACTGAATTCCACAGGTAAATATTATGTCACGTCTTCAACCCCAAAACAGTAAATTCTGATAAGGAAAATATAAGGAAATTAATTTTAAATGCTAGAATGTGGAGTGGACCAGGAGGGGGGGGGGTTAGTAAGTCGAGACCCACAAAAAAGGACCACATAGTTTTACTAATATTATAAAATAAATTCACCGTCGTTAGATGGGCTGTGAGCTAGGTATTAGTATCTTCAGTAATCAAAGTTGGGGACAGGTAAGGTTTTGTTCAGGTACATCAGCTCCATTTGCGATGAACTACAGTACTTTGAACTGGGAATTCATAATTGGGAAATCTGTACTCATTTTTTCGTACCTTTTTTTTTATGAGGTTTGAATTGTAAGCTAGTGTTTTCAGTGGGTTGAGTTTGGTTGGCAGCACAAACGAACCTTTCCTGTCCCCTCTGTTGTTTACAGCCGCAGGCATTGACCTCATTTTGGGAACGTAAGGTCACTGAGGTGAGAGGTCAGTGTTGTACCAACGCTGTCAAGTGACGCACGCTTTTGCTAGGCTGTTGACTTTCGTTTAAGCTTTATTTTTGATTACGTCTACGATGCCGAAAAAAATTACGAAACGAGTGGGAAACGACATCACTGATTCACCAAGCCCCTCCAAACAGCGGGGTCGACCAGCCAAGAAACAGCGAACAGTTCTGGACCAAACTCTACCGGAAAATTGGACTGCTGACGAACTTAAAACGAAGCTGGCCGCCACGGGAATTAAAGTCCCGACGGGATTTCGGAGGCAGCACATGTTGCAACTTTATCGAGAAAATCAAGGATTTCCCACCGCGACTCCCGTAATCTCCCGATCAAACTCGCCAGTAGCAGTACACACAGACTGCGAGGTCAATAACCCCAACCAGGTAAACACGTCGGATCTACGTGAAATTTCAAACGCTCGAATCACGGAAGCAAGCAGTGCAGGTATTAGAGAAGGCGACATGAATGCAGTTTTGGACTCAATGCGACAAGATTACAACGATCTATGCCAAAGATTCGATGCACTTCAACAAGAGAGAGCAGCAACGCGTCCATCGGCAGTCAGCCATGACCAAGCGCGTGACGTCATCGCATCCGGGCTCCTCACCAACGCGCATCGCATCGGAGCAGCACCGGAAGTACTTCCGTTTCCAGGAACCTACACGCTGTCGTCTGCATCGGCCGTACGAAGACCACAACAAACGCACGTGACTTCCAATTTCGTTGCAAATTATTACGATCGCTTTTCCAGAGATCCCGTGCGCAATTTTTCAACAACTGGTTTTGGCTCCGGAATAGCTGCCGACTCTGTTGCCCACGTAGAAACAATTAGTCCCCAACTTCGACGTGATGTAATCGAAGGTAAGGAAATTAATCTAGCGCTGCTTATTTTTCCTTCTAACCATGGAGCATTTCCTGAGGCTGTCCGTACAGTAGAAACATCAGACGGGATTGTCATCAATTTAAAATCCATTGATAGTCGTTTGCAACGGCCACTTACGGTGGAAGAATTTGTTATGGGTTTTAGCATTTATAAATCGATTTTGTGCGACGTTTACCCTGAAAGGCATAAAGAGATGGACATGTACCTTAGAGATGTGCTACAAATGTCTCAGCAGTTTCGTGGAAATGGATTTTACCAGTACCACACCGCATTTTCTAGCAAAGCTGCAGCCATTCTTCGCCAAAGTAACGTAGTTGTGGACTGGAGCATTCGGGATAGCATTCTTTTCAATACCATTTTTGCTGGTCAGAGAGTTTCGTCTTGCGGAGTATGCAGCAGCATTGCCCACACTACCACTATGTGTCCCCAGCAACAGACATCTTCAGGCGGAGTGGCAGCCAATAAGTAAGGACCCTTACTTTCCGCGATTTTTGTCAGCGGAATCTTGCGAGGAAATGTGTGGCGATAATTGCTGAATATTGCGGGGGAAATTGCAAATATTGCGGGAAAATTTTGCGACAAATTCATTGCGACAAGTTTTGAAGATTTCGGAAAACTTGCAGTACCAGTACTATTGAAACACTTGAAAATTTTAAAAACTACCTCCCTCCATCATCACATAATTTCATACAGAAGATTTTCGACACCAATGCTACAGGCATCATCAGGCACTCCAAAGATTAAATTAGGATCCAGGTCATGTTCTTGCTCTTTGCAAGGCTCAAACTCTGTCAAAGAGCAAGAATGTGACCAGGAGTGCCTGTAGAATGACGACAGCAAGACTGAGTGTCTTCTGTATAATATTTTCCAATGATGGAGCGAGACAGTTTTAATTTTTTTTAAATTCAGTCTTCGGACACAAAATAATATTCAACTGATTTTATTGAAAGATTAGGCTTGTGGAATAAATAATATCACTTTAATAGTTGGCATATTTCATTTGATTTATTCTATAAACTATATGTAGGCCTCTTCACCTAAGCCAAATTGTGTTCACTTACAAATTAGGATAAAAAAAACTGGATTTGTAGGCTGCACTTTGTTTGCTAATCTACTTTTAACAAGAAGTTATTTGAAAATAATTACAAAATTTTTTTTAACAGGTAGCCAAGTTCTATTTAAATATGAGGCCTAGGTACAGCTCACTATGAATTTAAGCTGTAAAAAAAGTTTTACTGAAATGCATACAGTAGGGCTAGGCTAAAGTTTAGGCTATTTAAAAAAATATATATACCTAAAGCAATACATATGGCCGTTTAAAAAAGAAAGTTGTTTCTCAGGCGAAAATGTTTTTTTCCACGCGTTTTATTTTTTTGAGAACTAAAAAAAACAATTTATTAAGGTACTAAACTTTCAAAATTAAATTCTCAAAAGTATGTACAGGAAAAATCATCCTGACGCTCACATTCAAAAGTTAAATGCTCAATAGAATTTGAGCGCAAGACGAATTTTCCCTACATACTTTTTGAATATTTAATTTTGAAAGATTATTAAATTTAGTTTTTCAAATGAGTATTTAAGTAGCTAAATTCCATTATTCTTTGAAAAGCCCACTCCCCCCCCCCCCCACCGCCCGCGGGGGGGGGGGGGCAGAAGGTGGTGCAGCAGGTTTTAGTCAGTAAGGCGATACCCAAGAAACAACTTTCTTTCGGTAAACTGCCTAAAATCAATAATGGATTATACTTAAAAACAGTCTTATTTATGTTAGAAAAAAAGTAACACTTGAATGCACTTGGGTAGACCTAGTCGTGTAGGCTATTTTGACATAAGCTCAATGTATCCAATACTTTAAAAAAAAAGTTGCTTAGCAGTGTAGGCCTACACCAACAATTACAATACCACATGAACATTTTATGCCAATGCTTTGGCATTAAAGTACATGCCAGTTAAATATTTAAGGTTTGTGGTTGTTAGATTCTGGCGTTTATCGTCTAAAATGTTGTCGAACACACTGAAACTTCTTTCCACATCAACTGAGGAAGATGGCACTGACAAACAGCTGAGAGCTATTGGCGCTAACTTGGGGGTTTGACTCATCATGCCATGCCAAAAAGGAATCAGCTGGAAAGTATCGTCTATACCTTCATCCACTTTGTTTAGATAAATGTCCCATTCAAGTTTCAATGAGTTGTTGGGATTTACAAGTTGTGGAATGGCCGAGTAACTCAAAATATTTCGTGACATGGTTGCTACCTGGGCAACATCAAACACACGTACGGCTTTAAGGAAAGCTATTGCTGGCTGCTTGCCATTCATGTAGTTTTCCAGTTTTGTACGGCACATTTTAATCACTTTGTGAAACTGGTCACCAATTTGTTTTGATGCATCTTTGGTGAATTTCTTCTCTCTTGTTTTCTGAACATAATCGTTCGCCTCCAAAGATTTCAGCCAAATTAGCAAGTTGTTTGCTGTATTGTAAATAGTGTGAGCAGACACATCCCGACTTTCCATCAAGTTCACTGCATCACTGATCTTTGCAGACAAATCAGCTATGAACTGGAGCTTAAGGGCTAGTTCTCTGAATTGTGTTTCCACAAATTCCTGGACGGTTTCAAAAGCTTGGTTTTCACGGCCATCTTCTAAAGCTTCAACCAGAGCAGGATAGCAATCAAAATATTCGGAATGTTGTTTAACAGCAAGAAGCCACGAGTTCCATCTGCTTAGAACAGGTTGTGGAGGGGCTTTAGGTTTATCAATCCCTTCCTTCTTGGCTACTTCGAGGTAAATTGCTTTTTTTTTGCGAGAGGTTTTGAAGAGCTTCTTCATACTAGCCACAAATTGGTCCACTTCGGGGAAACCTTTTCTCCACTGCTCTCCTACCAAGCTGAAAATGTGGGCCCAACAGCCTACATGGATGGCTGAAGGAATAACGGCATGTAAAATTTCAAAAGCACATCCCATGTAGGCCACATTGTCCGTGACGAAACCTACAACTTTTTCATAGGGAATTCCAGCTTGAGCCAAAGTTCGTAGCACAGCACCAGCAACTGTTGATCCACTGACACCAGCAGTGAGTTCAACGGTGTCTATTAAATAGGGTTGCAGTTTATTACTTACTTTGCCAACAATAGGTATAGCAATAGTGTTTAGTATAGCCCTGTTTTTGCAATCCGTTGTCTCGTCAGTAACTATACTAATTGAATGAGAAGCCGTCAATATCATTTTGATTTCTTGCATTTGTTCATCGTAGACGTCTTTTACTTTATTTTGACGTAAATAGTCGGCACAAGGAATCGATCTCCCGTTCGCCACGTGCTTCTCCAAAAAAGCTCGCACATATGGGTTTTCCAACTTTTCTAGCGGAATATCGGCACAGGTGAACGTTTTAACAATATCCAGTGCTAAGTCAGTACGTGCCTTTTTGGACACATTTTCATACAGAACAGAAGTCAGCGTTACTTGCCTTTTTTTACCGCTACTTCCTTTGTCTTGCGATGTGTTTTCGCTGGCGTTTCTTTGCCGTTGTTCCTGTTGTTGCTTTTCACGGGCAGTGTGCTTCACTCCACCAAGATGAACGTCGATGGTAGATTTCCGTCGATGGTCCACCGTAACCTCGCAAACGTTGCAAAAAAGCAGTCCATCACTACTATAAAAACGGCCTTTGTATTCTTTCAGTCGATCTAGTGCGGTTTTATTCCCGATGTGAGAAGGATTATTCGCCATTACGTCTAGTTGACCCACAGGGAGCCGTCACAAAATACTCTTGGTGTGCCAGTCTTTTTTTTTTCTAACTCACCTCTCTCTATATATACATATACTCTCTACCAAGGGCGGCAACACGCTCGCACCGACAACGATACACCATCATTTTAAAACACACACAGATCACGCAATCAACTTCGTATTGACTTCTTACGCAATAATGCCAACAAGAATACCTGAATTGATCCAACAACACCCAAAACACAACAATACCTCCATTAGAACCGACTGTATAAGGAATAATAAGCACACTATGGCACACTTTTAGGGCAATGCGAAAGGCGAGGCGGTAATGAAATACGCCACGGCCACGCACACAAACGCCGATATTTTGTGGAGTTTACGCTTGAATGTGTATTTTTTTTAACTCAACGTTACCTTGAAACACTAAACTTGCCAACCGCCACTTTGTTTGGACATTTATTACAATAATTCGGGCACACGAGCTCAACAAAGCTGAAAACTACGAAATTTTCGCGTCCATAGCCCTAGCGCTATCGTTCAGCCATTACCGGTAACTGCGCAGTCCCACAATCCTCTGCGCACTCTGAGCTTCCTCTCCTCTGATTGGCGCAAATAGTTTTCCTTTTCGTAATTAGGAAATCAGGCCGTACGATTTCCAACACTGCATAATTTTAAAACATCGTAACAATTCTTTATTTGCTTTTCTAAAAGATGCGATCTCTCCTTTTCTAACAAGCTGTTACGAAAATCGTACTTGCGTTTGTTGACATTATAGTAGCCCCACGCAAGAACCAATCAGCGGAGAGGAAGAGCACAGTGCGGCCGTACGCGTAGAGGGTTATGGGATAGCGCAGTTTCCGATAATGGATGACGGCTAACGCTTGGGCTATGGACGCGAAAATTTCGTAGTTTTTAACTTTGTCGAGCTCGTGTGCCCGAATTATTGTAATAAATAACAAAACAAAGTGACGGTTGGAAAGCTTAGTGTTTCAAGGTAACGTTGAGTTAAAAAAAATACACATTCAAGCGTAAACTCCACAAAATATCGGCGCTTGTTTGCGTGGCGGTGGCGTATTTCACTACCGCCTCGCCTTTCGCATTGACCTAAAAGTGTGCCAAAGTGTGCCTATTATTTCGTAAACAGTTGGTTGTAATGGAGGTATTGTTGTGTTTTGGGCGTTGTTGGATCAATTCAGGTATTCTTGTTGGCATTATTGTATAAGAAGTCAACACGAGCTTTATTGAGTGATCTGTGTTTGTTTTAAAATGATGGTGTATCGTTGTCGGTGCGAGCGTGTTGCCGCCCTTGGTAGAGAGTATATGTATATAGAGAGGTGAGTTAGAAGAAAAAAAAGGCCGGCACACCAAGAGTATTTTGTGACGGCTCCCTGTGAGTTGACCGCTCGCTGACCGCTCCACAACCACTACAAGCAGCACGAAGCGACCCGGAAGTGGACCGGAAGTGGTACAGGAAATGGAAGCGACGCGCCGTAGCGCATGCGCATTGGACCTTTCCTTTGCTCGCGCGACTGCTCCGTTTACGTTTGATGATAGTGAGCTGAGAATTTACGGTTTTCAGGAATAAATAAATATTTTTTCTGCCGGAAATTAATTTTTATTTTTAGATGGGTGAAATTACGCGAATTTTGCGGGAAAATGCATTTTTTGCGATCGCAAATTTTGTTTTTTGGCGTCAGTGAACTGCATACAACCCCCCTCTTCAAAAACGGGATCAAAATCTACTATAGTAAACAAGTTGCGAAAATTGCGGTATCGCAAAATCGCGGAAAGTAGGGGTCCTTACAACGAGCAGTAGGATCCTCGCAAACATTTCCACGCGTGGTAACAAACCAGTCTTCTAGCAACGATAGGCATGGGAGGCCTCGTGTTTTCCATAAGGATGCAGAAATTTGCAACAACTACAACTCGGAACGGGCTCCACGAACCTTTTCCCTTAAGCATGGCACTATCAAATTGAACTTGTGCCCTGCTCCATGCGTGCTCCAAATGTAAGAACTTGCACAGTAATGTAGCCTGCAAATCTGCAGAGTCCACTAGACCTTCAAACGCGCCATGACTGCAACCTTGTCTTAACACAGTGACAACACCAGTCTGCATTGATGCACTTCAGGAGGAACTCGCTTTACACCCTAACCAGGATGTGGTTAACGATCTAATTGATGGTTTTCGTTTTGGTTTCGACACAGGGATTGAACAATTACCACCCGGGTCACTGGAATGCAAGAATTTATTGTCTGCCATGAACGAACCTGATGTTGTCACTGCCCTCGTTGCAGACGAAGTTAAGAAGGGTTTCCTGTTAGGTCCTTTTGACAAGCCACCGTTCGATACTTATAGAAATAACCCGATCGGTATCGCCACGGGAAAATATTCTTTCAAGAAAAGATTGATCGTTGACTTGTCATCCCCACACAACGATCCTTACAATTTTAGTCTTAATGATTTAATTGATAAATCTAAATTCTCGCTCTCTTACACTAGAGTGGACGATGCCATCAGGATTATTTCACAGCTAGGTCAGGGAACTTTTCTTTGCAAAGCAGATATCATGGATGCTTTCAAACTGGTGCCAATTAGGCCAAAGTTGTGGCACCTTCACGGAATCAAGTGGAAGGAAGAATACTTCTTTTTTACACGACTGGTGTTCGGATCAAGGTCAAGCCCTAACATTTTTGACAGACTTTCTACAGCAATTTGTTGGATTGCAGAACATAATTATGGTGTCGCTAACATCCTCCATTTATTAGACGATTTTCTGACATTGGACTTGCCGGAGGAGGATGGCCTGCGTACTATGGCTGTACTAACCCACCTGTTTAAAAAGCTGAATATCCCATTATCCCCAGGGAAGACCATTGGGCCCCTTAGGGAACTTGAATTTCTTGGCATAATTTTAGATACACAGAAAATGGAAGCACGCCTGCCACCTGACAAGTTGCAGAGAATCAGCGAATTGCTCATGTCCTTCTACAGAAGCAAACGTTGCACGAAAAGAGAGCTGTTGTGTCTTTTAGGACACCTTAATTTTGCAACTAGAGTAATTCCTGCAGGGCGTTCTTTTGTAGGTTATTTACTGAGTCTGGCCAAGAGTGTACATAAGCTGCACCATCACGTTTCCCTCAATGCTAATTGCAGGAGAGAGCTGCTTATGTGGGGTACCTTCCTTACTGAGTGGAACGGCATTTCCTTGTTTCAAGAACTTTCTTTTACGAGAGCTCCCGATCTTCTGATTTTTACAGATGCGGCATCCGCGGTCGGTTTTGGAGGTTATTTTGCGGGTTGCTGGTTTGCCGAACGTTGGCCACAGGAGATCCTAAATCTACCCCAGAAAGAAATTTCCATGGCCCTACTCGAACTGTACCCTATTGTTGTTGCCTCATGTCTTTGGGGAGAGAAGTGGCCTAGAAAGAAAATCCATTTTATGTGTGACAATGAAGCCACCGTTCACATTCTTAATAAAGGAAGATCACCAATCCCCTCTATCATGTTACTAATGCGGCGTCTCACATGGAATGCTCTGCATGGAAACTACACTATTGCTGCCATGCACGTCCCAGGTGTTGAAAATAATATTGCCGATTCGCTTTCTCGGTTTCAGATGGACAGATTTCGGCGACTCGTCCCTCAAGCCAGCCCAATACCGGAGAGCTGCCCCTGCCTTTCCCGAGTAATCATGCGCTGACGGAAACCGTACAGCAATTGTTTCAGGCATCACTTGCAGGAAGCACGCAACAAGCTTATAGCACGGGTTTCAAACGTTATCTTCATTTTCTTACTCTTCACAGACTGACCTGGTGCACAGAACTCCCCCCTGTGAATGAACATCTACTGATCTACTTTGTGGCCCACTGCTTCCGAACCTTTTCCCTTAAGCATGGCACTATCAAATTATACTTGTGTGGACTTCGTTTCTCCTTTGTGCGCAATGGTTACAGCAATCCACTGTGTGATGCTACAGGCTCTCCACTTCCGGGACTCACTACGGTACTACGTGCAGTGAAACGTTTAGCAGCACCTAACCGGAAACCTCGGTTGCCTATTACCTTTGAACTGTTAAGTGACATGGTACAGGCACTGAGGAGAGGACTCTTCTCGCCGTTCGTCGATGTACTGTTAGAGGCAGTTTGCACCGTGGCATTCTTTGCGTTCCTTCGCTGCGGGGAGTTCGCAGTAAAGACCAGGTTTAACCCCAATGCAGATCTGACTGTGTATCGTGTCCAGGTCGATGTCAATGCAAAACGAGCATCGATTACACTATGCTCTTCAAAAACTGATCCTTTCCGCCAAGGAGTCACCATACACCTTTTTTGTACAGGCACAACTGTCTGCCCAGTGCGTGCCTTATCTGTATACCGTGCCTTGACAAGCAATATGCATGTTAAGAATGATAGTGCTTTTTTCATTCAAGATGACGGTTCACCTCTCACACGAAAGTTTTTTATCGACAAGCTCAAGACACTTCGTACAAGACTTGGTTTGGACGAGACCCTCTACAATGGACACTCTTTTCGAATCGGTGCAGCTACCGCAGCAGCAGCAGCTCGAGTAGAAGACCATTTGATTCAGACTCTGGGTCGCTGGTCGTCTAATTGCTACTGTCGTTATATACATACCAATCTCGACACACTTCAAGATGCACAACGACGCATGTGTTCGACCAGGAAAACATCACTGGAAACCCGTCACCCCTCAGCACACTTTCACCAGTAGTTAGTGCTTCGTCGCACTAGTTGGTGCTTCTTTTTACTCCAGCTTCGTTTCACCACACCAGTGGGTGTTTTGTGTTTCAGTGCAGTGCGTCGAGTTTCAGGCATTATTTTTGGTTCATTTCAGTGCTTCACCTTTTCCGTGCAGTGCTTCCAGTGTTTTGCACATGGCTTTCATTGAAGTTAAGCCTTGCTGTCAGTGCTTGGGCTCATTTTGCTTTGTTGCATGGCCTAGTGCCAATTTGTGGCCCAGCATATGGTGCCTACAATGGGGAAATCTACATGTGCCAATAATTTGTTTCTTCTGGGAAGTTCCCATTTTAGTGCAATGTTCAAGCCTCATAGAGTGATCTTTATTATTTTTTCCTGCTCTACCAAAGTGCTTTTAATTTTAATTGCAGTTCTCTTTTGTGTGTTGGCTAATACCAAATGGTATTCATTGTAAGGAGAGTCTATTTCTCATTTTCTCCTATCAGTGTTTTTGTGACGCTTTTATCGATACCACATCGAAGGCCATTTTGTTCAGGCCCGTCTTCGACACCGGGACATTCAGGCGAGTCACACTACTCCCACTTACATCGAACGTGCCGTTTACATAACCTTTATTTTATTAATTTTCTTTTGGGGGCCCTCAGCCTATCGGCTTCATTTGGGCTTCCTCGTCCTTCCCGCGTGAAGGATCAGGACTCGCTGGCCCCCAAACACACCTCCCCTGTTCCGGGCCTGGCGCTTTTGTAGGTCGGGTCAGCCACGCTACCTCTCTATGACTGAGCCCTAAGGGCCCGCGCAGTCGGACGCTGTGTCTTGGTCATGCCGAGGGGACTGAGTCAGCCCCCAGTTTGTGCCAAAGTGTATTTTTAAAATTTATTATTTTGGTTATTAAATTTGTAGCCATTGGTGTCAATAAACCTACGTTTTCCATTTCCATTCTTGTTTGTCGTTTGTGCTGCCAAGTAAATTGTGTTTTTTTCTTTTTGCAGTATCAGGAAAACCTTGATGCCCTCGATTGCATGCTCGACTGTCCATCAAACACACGCTGCTCAGCCAGCACATGTTGTGGACCAACCAAGGAATCCCCACGTCTACACCACAGTCCTGCATTTCCTACCCCGAGTGCAACATGTCGCCAGCGGACCAACTCCTACGCCATGAGTAACCACGACGGCAGCGGCTGGAGAGGGAGCGGTGGCTTGTCTGGTGGGGAAGATCATGTATCTCCACCCCAATACGGCGACTTGGAAACAGCATTGGAATCTGGTCGCTTGACTGATGCAGACGATAGCGACGTAAGGGAATGTCACTGATCTCAGGTCAACCTGCTGGTTTGTACTGTGAGCATTATTAATATGTAAACTCTGTGCATGGATATGTGCTGTACGGTCGCCATTAGTGGTGTATTTGGCAGCGTGTAAGATTGCTGTCAATACTGAATATATTTTCAGTGCTGTGGCCATTCGAGTGAAGTAATGTTTTGGGGACCACAGAATGGCAGAATTTCTCATGTAGAGGAAGGTATATATCAAGATATGAATTACACCTTCAGCAAAGGTGTTCGGAATTATGGTCTACATCGAGGCATATTGAAATGTAGGCCGAACCGTGGATGGTGCTTCAGGTTGCGCTTCAGTTGTGCCTACGTGCCGTGTCATACACATGGTGCATTATTTTGTAATGTCTATAAATTATTTCAGATGTTGCAGGTGGTTCATGTTATCTAGGGACGTGGCGCATGTTTTCTTTTGCTTAAAAATGTGTTTCCTGGTAAAGCGTTTGGATTTTGTACTTATTTTCTAAGGCTCGGCTGATACCAACTGCAATCGGTCTGATGCTGTATTGTCTCTCATATAAACTGCGTTCACTGTTGAACCACACCCACCCACATCTGAAACCTTACAAAAAAGAAATATGCATGCACACGATACATTTTCTTTACAAAATCCTTAAACGATATTGATCGTATATATAGTTGTTAGTTAATCAGTGATTGGCAGTTTATCTAATAGGCTACATCATGTTTGTTTTAAAATGCAAGTTAAATGGGTTTTTTTTTTGTAAACTTCCGAATGGTTGTAGCTTGGGGTGTGCAAAACTCGAAAAATTATGTCGCAGGGTTTTTTTCGAATAGCTCGGCTCGCAGAGGTCTCACGGAGAGTCCAGTCGAGCTCCAACTTTGGCTCAAGCTCGACTCGGCCCTTCTTACAAAACCGTGAATATTTCAAGTATTTCGAGTTGTCATATGAAGCGTTTGAGAAATCAATAAAACTAATTAACTAACTAAATCATCTAACAGTCTTACATGTTAAAGAGTTACAGTAGAACCTCGATTGTCCAAACTAATTGGGGCCGAAGGGTGTTCGGATAATCGAAAATTCGGTTAATCCAATTTATACGGAAAAAAAAAGGACAACTTTTTTCTTTACTCAGTTTTAATGTTTGTCAACTATTAAAGTCTGTCACTTAAGCAAAATCAAAAATCATCCAAGTTCCACAGTTCAAACTTGCAAATTTTCGACTATGTCTACTGATAGTCTTCTTCAGGCAAGAGTCGTGAGACTTGCACAACAACAACCACCAATGAACTTTCCCAAGTCCACTACATTCAAATTTCCCTCCCCTCTCCCAGTGAGCCCTGGAACTCGGTCAGCTCTCAAGTTCGCTGTCCGAGATGGCTCCCTCATCAATACTGGAGATGTTGCTTCGACCAAAGTAAAATTGCCGAATTAACGGTATTTTCGATTGCCAACTATGCTTGATTGTATGAGACTACTGTAAAGAAAACTTTGCATGAAATGACTCAGAAACATAAATAAAACAAAGTCAATGCTTATTCCGTTGCTAAAAAATGGCAAATTTCTGATTATTTTGTAAGAATGGGTATTCGGATAATCGAGGTTCCACTGTAATTAGTTTTGAATTTATACTTTTAGCGTACGATCGAAACTTAGCGACAGTTGACCGGATATATTAACGCGTATTCTGTAGCAAGCACTGGTACAGAACACGCAGTTTATATAACTTGGCAGTTAACATTGAACTTGAATTAATAATTTTGGAAAAACTCAAATTCGACTCGAGAGTCAAGGCCAGGTACTCGACTCCCCTAGTTGTAGCTATTAACTTGTGGTTTGCACAGCTGTCAAAAAAACAATTGAATTTTTGTATTCTTTCATAGTAAGAATCGCTACCCTATTTTTAAAATCTCAGTAAAATTATCATTATGTCTGTATATAAACTTCAGGTTGCTTTATTAAAACAAAACTGGTTTCTATGCGAGACAATGCAGTTCTTTCTTCGCTGATAGCGATGCTTCAGTGCAGAAAATCCCTGCAAACTTAACATTGTTTTTTTTTCCCATTTAAAAAAATTAGTGGCCCAGTAAACTAAAGGCCTGTTGTCCATAACATTTTATTGCACATAAAATTGAAAAAGTGCAGTTAAAAACTTGGAATGCGAAGTATTTTATGAGCTTGCTGTAAACATCGTTTTCCGTAACTCACTGTATTAATTTTTCTTTTCTTAAAAAAAAACTATCGGTTCAAAAGCTCTCACAAATGGGGTACTAAGTGGAACACCAAATTCAAAATCTGCATATAAATGGTAAAAATATTTTACCGACACTGCAAGCCAATACTGATGTGCTAGTATCGGTAATCAGCCAGGCCTTATTACTTCTCTTGGGTTTTTTTTTTTAACTTTAATAGTGTCACGGTAAAAATGTTTCTTTACTGTCATATTTTGCCTGTGCCCATCAGTACAGCCTACATTAACCATGCTACCAACTTGCATTTTGCGTAAACCAAATTTTATCTTGAATTAAGCCTAACACATTAATTCCAATCAAGTTAACTTGCCAAATTTTACAAGCACACGTTGAGTGTTTTGGTGGAAAAATTAATTAAGGAATCTGGCTGCCAGTTTTGTTACTATTCTGTGGGACGACAAGTGACTCGCCAATGTCTCCCGTTATATCAAGAGAGAATACAAGTTAGAGTACAGCTGTCACATAGTAAGAGGCTTGTGTGTATTGTGTTGCGCCGAACGTTATATCAATAACGTGCAATCAAATCTGACTTGTCACTTGATGTCCCATCAGCTGGCTTGTGCTTCCCCAGCAGGGGTCATTTAGTTCCTGCGGTCCTTATTTCTTTATTGCTTTTTCCTTTATTTTCCTCCCTATTTTGGGCTTGTGGGTCATGTGGATTGGTCGGCGTCAGGTTTTACTGAAAACCAAAACCAATTCGAATTTTGTGTCGGTTTTTCATACGGTTTTCAAAATATTCAAGAGTGATTTGTTGTTGTCTTGAATTTTTTAAATAGTTATAATTTTCTTTGTATGAATAACAGCGAAGCTCCTACAATTATTTATTTCATTATTGTTTTTTTTTTTAATTCTGCACTATACTTTTCAAGTGTTGACGTATGATGCGTTCACGTTTGTTATAGCGGATGTTATAGCAGGTATAAACCATCCCTGGTCTAGTTGACCGATTGCCTGCTCTTCGAAACGAGCCTTTACAGCTATGGGATGGGTTCATAACATTTATGCCTTCTTCCCCTCCATTTTAAGCCCAACCACAAGTCCGTGAGACCTCTGTGAGCCGAGCTATTCGAAAAAACCCTGCGGCCCCCCGGATGTTGGCTTCTCCCGCGTACACTCGAAAAACAACACCATGCATTTGAACGCGAACTTTAGTGGAACTAAAATTTTTAAAGTTACTTTCACACGGTTATTTCAGAGACGCTGCTAAAATGTAAAGTGAGGCAGGATTGAGCTGGAAGTGAATAATCAGGTGGTGGGCTTAAAACTCTGGGAATTGGTAAAAACCGATACCGAAATTGCGGTTCTGTGGTCATGTTAGACCGAAGTCGAAATCAAGGTTAAAAACTAAAAAGGGAAACCGACCCATCCCTATGGTTCCTTACTTTCTTCTTCTCTTTTTTTTTTTTAGTTTTACCATTCGAGAATTTGTAATCTCTGACTTTTGCCTCGACACAAACTTTATTGAAAACTTGGTTCGTTTGGTTTGGTTCAAATATTGCGAGGAAGGCTTGTCACTGTACTATTAGCATTTTTGTATTGTGAACTTGTAACGTTTAGTTTAAAATTCCTTATTTTTAACTAGTTTCTACCGAAAAAATTCCTTCAATTTTCAGATTTTTGTAGTTAAAATTTTGTATTTCCTTCTTCTCTTACTAAAACGGTACAAAGGCACTGCTTATCATGTGCTGTGTCAGTCTGTCTGTCTCCACAATAACCTTTGAACCCGTTGTCCGATTTATTTGAAATTTTGCACATGTAGTTAGTTTATTTGCAAAAAAAAATCAATAAAATCAAAAATCGATAAACTAGAGCAAAGGGTTAAAGGGAATATTGACATTCAAAGGTAAAACTTAATCTGACATCATTAACTTAAAATTGTTCACCATTCTAATCTGAATTTAGAGAAATTTATCAGAAATGAAAGACTTGACATGAAATGAATGAAACTTCAAATTTTGAAACTTTACACATCTTAAGGAATGCGTGTCACCTTTATCAGTTGATGGTTGGATACATTAATTAATACACATACACACCAATTTCGACAACCTAATGCCACCTTGTCGATATGGTGCATACTTCCGTCTCGGGACACGTAGTGACCGCCACTTAATATATTCTAGAAACATTTGATGCATCCCTAAGAAAACTTAAAGATACCAAAACCTTAATGTATTCTCTCTTGATAGTATTTAACTCGTTACTGTCCGATATGCGCTTTACCGACTGATACACAGTATGTAAAACAGTAACGGCAAGGTTCTGTTGGCCTAGTTTCCTGAGGTCTGTGCGGCTCCTCTCTTTTTTTTTTTTTTTGTGCAGGTTGAAATTGTTGGGGCTATGAGGTAATACACAGTATTAAATCGTCATTAGTGTGTATATTCAAGCACCGAGACATTGTCAGTTAAGTTTGGTGGGACCTGCTCTTAAGTATTTTCATGTTGTACTGGTGCAGAATATTAGTTGGGTTTTCCTAATCGGAATTAGAATTGTGCTTTCTTTAAAATAAGATGCTGTGATTGTTGAGTACGGTACTGAATGCCAGGAAAACCTCCTTAAACAATTTTTTCCTTCCCAAGGGATCCAACTTTGGCTGTATAGTTTGCCAACTGGAGTTATCGAGAATCGGGATTAGTTGCAGAATGAATTTATTCAGTGGTACTGAAGGATTTGTTAAAAATGTTATGCAATTTTGAGTTGCTTAGGACATAACATGTAATCAACAGGGCGTAGCAAACCGCAAATTTGATTTAACGTAGTGGTGTGCGTGTAGAAGAATTGTAATTTGAGTCGAGTCGAGCCAAGTTTGCAACTGAAGAATCAAGTATCGAGCTGACTTCGACTTATTTTGCAAGTGTCTTTTTTATTTTTTAATGTAATAACAACTGAGATGCTGCTTAATGGACTGTGCGGCTCAATGTCAACAACAAGTGTTCCAGTTTTTTGGATATAACCCCGAAGGCAGAAAGGGGTGCGACGTGCGACTATGTCGCAGATAATCTGGCACCGTCGCAGACAAAATGTGCCGTTTTGACCAAATGTCTGCCGTTTCGCCAATTTTTGACCGATTTGGACATTCCAATACACCATTTTAATCGTCTCGAAGAGACCTTTCCGTTGGTGGAAGAGCCAGATCAATAGAATAAAGCACTGAAAAGTTATTCAGTAAAAACCAATAAATATGCACGTAGCCATACGAAAAAAAAAACAGATTAGCTGCAGACAATTTTTCCCTGACAATTGGTGTCGCAGACAGTGGCAGAAAATTCTGCTTTGGGGGATATAACTTTAAAATGGTTTGAGTTAGTGGCTTTTAATGGCTCCACCGGAAAGCTCTCTCCGAGACGATGAATTTGGTATATTTGAACGTCAAAATCGGTCAAAAATTGGCGATGTTATCGCATTTTTACGGGATTCGAGTTTGGTTGGGACAAATCGAGTCAGGTTTGAGCAGATGGGAAACTCGACTCGACCTCAAAACTTCCAAGGCTCGCACACCCCTAATTTAATGTGACCTGAAATAATTGTTTGCTGTACATTTCATAGGTGACAGTCTGCACTACTGAAGAAAGAGGAGAATTACCAGTTTGACTAATGACCAGTTAAACGTGACAAAGTTTTGGTATTACATTTTTCAAATCTTCAGAGACGGTAAAACTGCAACCCTTGCGTAAAATTTTGTTAGTGTGGCACTACTAAAATTGTATACTTTACTACGCTCCAGTGATCACTACCTCGATGGCGTGTAGAACGGAGATCCAATAAACGTACGAAGAAGGCAAGTCATTTTAACGTGTAAACGAACCAATTTGTCTTGGATCCGACCGAGAGTTTATAGTTTTAAAATTTGAAGGGGGAATTGTTACGGTGGAAAACTTTTTGATAATACGATTTTGTGATGCGCTGTATAGTTAGTATTAGCAAATGTAACAGAAGCTGAACATCTGCATTTGTTCTGATAAATTATTACTGGAATGCTTCAATGGCTTGAGACTGAGTTACATTTTACCAAAGTACATGTCCGGTTTTCTTCAATGTAGTGTACTAAATTATGTTAAAGGGCAGTTTTCACAATTTCAAGCGTATATCTCAATTCTTGGTTATATTTTACCCTTCAAAGTTTAGTAGAATACATTTATCATCCATGCACACGAAAAGAGTCATTGATATTCATTGCATATGGTATTGGTATATTATGTAATTTTAAAATATTTTTAAACGTTTTCTTAGATTTTTCTGCCAGTAGTTATTCTGAAATACATGGTTGAATTGAAATATCGGCAATTGGCAAATATGGTAGATGCACACGGACGAGTCGCTTTCCAAGAATTATAGACGCACTGAGTGCTGAAATAGCAATGCTGATTCCGATGTCAGTGTTGAAAAAAAAATCAACCGATATTGTATTCCGGACATTGACCAATGTTAAAGAGCAAAAAAAGGTAATTTTATACTTGTTTATTACAGTAATCGGCCTTTTTTAACTTTTAAATATAATATTAAAAAAAACAATTAAAATGTATTGCATACCGTCGGCCAAATTGCGAAACCACGTAAGTAGCCTAGTACTTTTCAAATTTTATAAGAGAAGCAAAAAAAAAAGGTTTTATTAATGACAAGGTCTTGCACTTTCAAAAATAGGCTTCAGTGAAAAACAAAACATTGTATCTAAAAAACTTGATCAAACACTCGACTGCAATACTTTTACCACATGAAATCGCGCTCAAATTCTAAATCAAATACTACCGATTTGCGAATTTTCGACAGGCTGTAGTGACTAAAGATGAAAAAATAGTCCTCTTGTTTTCACCAGGCCACCACAAGATGCTTATTTACTATTTCCATTGTCCGATGTGCATCGATTAGAGAATAGACGGCTAGGACACGACTCTGGCATGTAGCCTTCCGTATTAGGTAGAGATCGTCATATCGTAGCATGCCATTTTTGTGTGAGTTGTTCACTTAGTTATCTGCTGATTAGATGCCGGATTGAAGTATTCGCAGACCTAGCCGATTCATCAGCACTCAACCTCGGGAAGCCTCAAGCTGGAAGGAATTTATTCGAACATTCGAAATACGATGGTTCGTTTTTTCAATACAACACTTTCTGCACTAAGTTATACTGAGATACATGCTTTAAACAATTAAAAGTAATTTAAATGATTTAAGTTTAAGTTAGTTAAGCTAAAAATAGAATTATTTAGAGAACATGAGGCAGTAAGTGCAGTTACGAGATGTTGCAAGTCAAATTGTTGGGCAAAAATGTACAAGGTTTTAACACACGACTATTTAGGATCATGTGATTGGTTGACTGATGCAAGGTTTTGCAGTTACATGGAGGACACCTTTTCACACCATAAAACAAAAATCATGAAAGATGCAGTTACGTGGTCTTGCTGTTCTAATAAATTTCAACCAATACTTGACAATTAAGTCGATTTGCATTAAAGTTATGTTAGTATTAACAACTGTCATTACGTAGAATTAGACACTATTTTCGAGCCTGAATAAAACATCTCTCAAATCAAACTATCTTAAAAAAGTGGAAAAAAAATGTATTTGAACCTTTTTTTCCATCAAACTTAGTTTCCGTCCAAGTCATTTTTTGCAGCTGTTTTTACATATTGGATACGGCGGTAGTGGCAAATATTTTGGGAGTTTAAACGTTCGTTGTAAAAGAGAACGTTTCTTACTGTATATCGAGTTATTTTTGTTTATACTTCTTTCGTAACTGCGAATTAATTGGCCGAAACGTTGCAGTCCCCCAAATTGTTGTAGACCTTGACCTTCAATACTACGGTGGGTGGGCATCCATGCTAAGAATAAAATTCGACTAGATGAGGAAGAGGGGGGGGGGGGGTTGATTATTTAGTGAGGGTGAAAAGGAAATAGGAATATAAAAATAAAACTATTTTGGTGACTGCTCTGCTTCAGGCGCAAGGTTTTTTTTTTTTTTTTAAATTTAGACACTTTTTAAAGATGTCTTCGTAATCTCGTTGCACCTAGGTAATATCGTTCCTCTATGGTCATCTCGTTAATCCTTGTCGATCTCGTTTCTCCATGTTGATCTCGTTTCTCCATGTTGATCTCGTTACTCCATGGTGATCTCGTTACTCCTTGGCGATCTCGTTAACTACATTGGTAAATTGTCGAGTGGTTAAAAGACTGAATTGCCAACAAATGGGTTTCACTCGCCACCTCTCGAGTGGCGACCATTAATCTCCAGGTTTACTTAACACAGTTTTCTATCAACGGCATCTAGTCGCTAGAAATGGGGCTAAAATTGATAAATCTATTGTGTGCAACAGATTTTAATTGTTCATTTTGTAGTTGAGAGTTAAAAAGAAAGTCTTATCATTGCAATAAACATATGTAAATAGCCTTATTTTCCCTTAAAAAATTCCATAAATGCTGCAGATTTGTTGCTTTTTTGGCTGGAGAAAGTGTTGTGGAAATGGTGATAAACTTTTTAAGGAAAACACGGGTCTCTATAAGAGTCTTGGAAAGAATTAAAATGGCATGCGGTTCGGTGCCATCGATTGGCAGTCAAAGCAAATTGTTAAAAGGTGAAATACCGGTAAGTGTTTAAATTGAATACTGTCTTCTACGCATCGGATCTCAATAACTTTTTTGTGTGTTTAGGAGTGTAAAATAGGCATCAAGAATTGCAATGTACAAGTGAAAGTTGTGAAATTGCCGTTTAAATTGTTCAATTATATTTATTTTGTTGCAAAGCCACCACATGCACTTTTGTCTATATCATTATTTTTGTTCTGTTGATTAATTTCTTGAAAAATGCCAAAGGTACCTGGTATTGTATTTAGTATTATTATTATTGTATTATTATTTAACAATGTTGAATACTCTTTTTTTTTTTAGTGACTTTGGTGGAGCAAGTGGAAATAATTTTGGTGAATTTTTCTTAAGTTATTATTTAATATTGAGAAATATTTTCTGTGAATAGGTTCTGATGGTTTTGTGAAACTGAATCGATGCTGGACATTTGTTCAGTTTTTTTTGAAGTGACTGCGTTGTTTGATAGTAGAAATTTACAAAGGCAGATTTGGTAAAAATCATTGTATTGTCAAAGTGGCCAAAGATTTCTAGTAAAAACAAGATTTGAAAAAAAAAATGTATTGCTTAGCTTTTGTTGTACATCAAGTTAAAGACGTGGACAATTTAACTTAAGCCAGTTAACTCACCCATAAGAGACGAAAGATGGTGGCAGAGTTTTTGAATGTATAATGTAACTCTGGATGTGTGAATATCCTATCCATGTCACAACTTGCCCTGTGTTCTACCACTTGTTACAAGGTTGCTATGAGAGAAGCTGTGGACTTTGCTTTCTGGCGGCAGGCAAAGTGATTTAAACTCGACAAAATCTTATTTAACAAAGCCGATGCTAAAAAGCATTAACTCCAGGCATGCATAAGAACTGGCGGGGAGCCGGGTGGGAGGCAAGATATGCAATTTCTATCCCATTCGTCCTTGGCTTGAGAAACAAAACACTAAGGCTGCACTGATACTGGATCATATCTGTTACAGTATTTTCGGTATTGGCAACTTTCATTGAAATATTGATAACTGGAAACGTTTGAGATAACAACATACGGTTTGCGGCATTTTTTTCAGGAAATAACCAAGTATCTTCCTAGCTAACTTTAACTATTGTTTACTATTTTACATTTTTTTATTTTAATAATTGTCGGATTTTTGGGGATAATTAACACCACTGATAAAAAATTAGGAATCACAATTTTGGATATCGGTATTGGCATCAACAAATTTTGAAAACTGTATTAGATTGGTAAGTACCAAACGCATTTAGAACGAGTGGCGGAATACGATGTAAAATTATCTTGGAGGCTAATTCCTTAATGCTACTCCTGACATTAAATATAAAGACAAGCTACGACGAATCGAAAGCCCCACCGTTTATTGTTCCTAAAGTGATTTAATTCTTGGCGACATGACCACGTGACCTCAGGTAGTTTTCTCCAAAGTCCAAATAATCCTGAAAAAAGTAATGGGCAATAGCCCATCCACTGAACTCTCGAGTACCTCAGCCACAGAGATAAGCTTTTGCAGCCATGGTTCATGCTTCAGATTCCAACACCATGCAATCTTCTTGGTGATACGTCGCTAGGTCCGTTCCAGTGCCCAAAGATATGTAATGTGATGTGGCCACCTGCTGCATGGAAAAAATTGTCTTGACAATGATCACTGATGTCGCATTCGCCATAGGAATAATTCTTGCGCCAGATGTGCAGTGATCTGTAGCTGTTCATCCACAAGAATCCCCAAGGTACATCACTTGCGAAGAAGGGAAGACGAGGGTTTAGTATCCTACAAGTTACGCATACCCGTACTCCGATGACTCTCCGATTTCTCTGGGTGCATTTCCAGTTTCTACGTAGTATGCCAACTTTGCATCTTGTCATGATCCATTTGAATCTGATGGCTGTGATGATCATTCACGACTATTTTTATCACTGTAATCGTTAAAGTAAAACTGGAATAATAATGGTCCAAACATCAAACCTTCGATGTTTCCACTGATTACACGTACTAATTACTATTTGGGTTCAACCGTTAGGCTGCCTACAGTCCATTTGAGAATTGGATGTGGTTTGCCAAGCATTGATTTGTAGCTTGTGGATTGCTAGGATCCATCTGCAGCCAATCGGCTCTGTTTGGCTATCCATCTTTGCTATCCCTTTGGCTTCATTTCTGATAGCCAAGCCAAACAATAGCTCCTCACGAAGCTAGTACGACGTCTTCAACACCTGTTTCACTTTAATGCCTCAACGTAAGGCACTCGAGAAGTGCACAATTAACTACTTCCCCCTCCCCAATTTCCTAAAGGCACTGAAGTGCATGCACCGCATCTGCAGATGAAGCCACATGTACGCAGAAACCCCCAAACAATCCCAAAAGAACGGGAAGAAATACTCAAGAAACCCACACAAGCCTTGCATCAAAGGAAACGTCCTAGAAAACTTAGGAAAGTTCCCCTAATACAGGAAGAATGAAGCTCCTCATGCTATTTTAGTTGTCCACCCTTTTAATACATCATAATAAACTTTCATCCATTTGAAGATACAATACAGAACAACATTATATGAAATTGTTCGAAAGAGAATACTTTTTATAAAGAGTAATTGGAATTTTCAACAAACCAATCCCGTTTTTAGCAGTCACTCTCGTTTGTTTTCATCATAAAAAACTTTCTTGTCAGAATTTTATTTCTTTACATCATTGTTGTTGGATTTTGCTTCGTGAAAAAATGAACATGCCGCTTATTGCCTTTGGTATTTGTGAGATCTTTTGTGTGAAACTTTGTGCATGCATTTTCGTTAATTGGGTAGTACAATTGTTGAATTTGGGGATGTGACGTGGGTTGGAGGGTCATGAGGGGCAAGTGTCACTGTTCAAATGGAACTAACGTGCGGCCTAAACTAACGGGAATGCTTGCATGGAAGTGGCACACAAGGCCTTACAAATACCAGAGGCCACAAGTGGAAGGTTCAAATTTTTACCTGATCAAATTCAATAACAATGATGCAAAGAAATAAAAGTCTGACAAGAATGTTTTTCCTGATGAAGACAAACACGAGTGACTGCTGAAAAAAGTATTGGTTTGTCTAAAATTTGAAGTACTCGTATAAAATACTCTCTTTTGAACATATACTGAATTTTTCTAATTACAGTTCAGTAAATTCCGTAGTTCAAATT
This sequence comes from Lithobius niger, assembly GCA_023313725.1. Taxonomy (NCBI): domain Eukaryota; kingdom Metazoa; phylum Arthropoda; class Chilopoda; order Lithobiomorpha; family Lithobiidae; genus Lithobius; species Lithobius niger. The sequence continues at coordinate 198,850 of JAHWFP010206530.1, read as the reverse complement.
TCGCCTCCATTTCTTCAGAATACAGAACAAAACAATACAAACACAAGACTGAGGTATCGGGCTCTGGGTAAAGGACAGCTAACTAATACAGCTTGCTAATAAATCCAAATACCATTTAAAATATAAAATATCCCCTATTGGTGGTGGTGATACCGGTTATCCCTTTTGATACAGTGGAATCGGTGTGCAGACCCAACCACCAAACCCATTAGTGACATACTCAACCATCTTTAAAGTGGCACTATCACCGTTTGAAATGCGAACGAAAATACCGTGGTGCCATCTAGCGCCAATGATATTGTTAATCTTTATAGCTTGCTCCCAGGTGAACGAAGACTAACCAAATTTTCATTCAATAATTGAGGATGTTGTGGCTTGTTTGTTTCGTTAAAAGAAATGCCGTTATGCATTCCTTTGCTTGGTGCAAGCAAGTGCTAGATGGTACTACATAATGCTAAATGTTGTCAGATTTTGTCTGCTTTCAATCGGTGATAGTGCCACTTAAAGGATATGTTGGGCCCACTACACCTCTCCCTCCAACCAAGCAGTCTCCTAACTGCCGCATCCCCCCCCCCCTTTCTCTCTTCGTCTGATCTTGCAAGTCCTCAGCATTAAAAAATGTTCTTTAGAGATACCACTCTCTCCCCACAAGTCCTATCCTCATCTTCATCCCCTGTCCACCACGACTTCTCTCGTGTCCAGTGCCCCAGCTCGTGCCCTAAACAACATCCTCACCCCATCACTCCTGTAACATTCTTCCCACCCCATTACCTCTTCTCCTTTAGACCTCTTTGTAAACAACTTCCACTCATTTCTTCCTCTACATGAATCTGTCAACACTGATGAGCCCCTCTCCATCCTCTGCCTCTTCCCACTTCACTGCCAGTCTCCGTGTTCGGACCTGCCAGCCAGTTCTACATCTCTCAATTGCATATTTGTGCACTGTAGTGGGCTGTATTATCCTCTGGCAGTCCCCGATACCCCCAGTCCCCCTACCCTACTACGAGATCCAACTTTGCCACCACCTCAAACCGTACTCGGAATTCCTCGAATACTGCTGAATGAAGCTCGGTGTACCCTGCAGCATGCCAATTTTCTCTCCCCACTTAAATCCTTCAACCCCCATCACCCAACCAAGTCGTGCACCAACTCCTCCCACTCACACAAATTCCACACGAGGTCTCCTCCTCCCTGCTCTCCTTCACAACTAACTCCCACATGCCCAGAGCCCCACTCTGAGCTATGAACAGGAGAATGTTTCCCCAATCCCACTGATAGAATCTTAAATCAATCTCCCATTTTTCTCCCCTATACCTACCTGCAGAATATTTGCCAGCCATTCCTTTCCTCCCCCCTTTAGTCACCACCTCCTTAATGCCCTTCCTCTACCTACTCCCTCCCTCACAATGTCCCCTTCACCCGAACATATTTTTTCCCCAATCTCTGGGTGGTATCCACCCACCCAGTCCTACACATCCTTGTAACATACTCGAACACCTCACGCACCAAACTCTCTTGTGGGTAAACCTCTCAGTATCCTGTCAAAACCTACCTTAGTCACCACCATTCTCGCTTCGAAGCCTGACCATCCCACCTTGCCCCTTACCACCTCATTAGCCATGAACCTATTTGCCCCAGCCCCCATCTACCCAGCTCATCCTGAAACCGCTAAATCTGTCCCCAATTCTGCTTCCGATACATCAGAACCAGCATTGCAAACAAAGTCCCTGGGACAGCAACGCCCTTCCACAGAGTCCTCATCAACTCATAGCGATTATAACCCCATATTGCCACTATCTTAATCATCCCCTTGACACTCCCCAAATTATTCCTCACCTTCTTCTCATGTACCGCAAGTAACCTCTCAACCTCAGCCGCAGATAATCACGCTCTCACACCCAGCCACAGCTAATCATGCTCTCATACCCTCCCAATCCAAGTGTCCCTCAACTTCTTCTCCTTCTCTCCCTCAACCCAACACTCCTCATCCCGACCAAACATCATACCTCTAACTTTTCCCCACCGAAAGCAACCCTCATCTCTGCTCCCCTCAAAAACCTAGTAGGACCTCTAAGCCCCTCCTTGTCCCCCTTAAATACACCAACGTCATTGCAAAAGTCAGCAATGGGGTTCTACACCCCACCCCCTCTGCAAGAGTCGGTAACTGTCCAACACGTCCTATCCATCTCTTACCATTGAATACCTTAACCTTCTTCCAGTTACCCAGGAACTCCACACCCCCCCCCCCCTGCCTCTAGCGTACCATTTGTATGAAGCTTTTCTCTCCCTTAGCCCCCATCACTTTAACGACTTTCCCCATGATGCCGTGTTCACCCACAGCCACCCTATTTCTCACTAAGGACAATGCTTCTTCAAATTATGCCACCTGAGATCGCTTTCACCAATCCCTCCCGAGATCTCACCGCCGAGACCCCTCCTGTTCATTCCCCCTCCTACACACATTTCCTGGAGGGTGTGCCTGGAGGAAAAGCGTAATGCATCGGGCACAATCTCCCTCCCCCACCTCTCCATCCTCCCCCTTACTGCCAGCTTTCACATATTTTCAGAACCTAACCACAGCCTCCCTTCCCACTTCTACAACTTCCTTCGCCAACCCCCTGACTATACTCCCCAATTTTTCTAGCAACCACCTGACCCACCTTCAGATAAACCCTCCACCTCCTATTGCACTCAACATTCTCCACTTTCTCTAAAACCCTCCTCTACCATGTGCAGGCTTTTTTATGCTCTGTAATTGCCTGTCTCACCTCTCTATCCACCACCCCTTCCATTCCCTACTTCGCCTTACTCCCTCTCCTTCCCACGTATTTCTCAGCAGCCTTGATCTCTTCCTGTTCCCACTCATATCCAACCCCCCCCCCCCCCCCCATTCTCTCGCTCACCTCACAATTTGTCGATCACAATTCTCCACCAGCTTCCGCCATCTCCTCCCCTTCTTATTGGACCTCCCCCACGGAACCTTCCCCCTCTTGCTCCAATCCAACTAAATCAAACAATGACGGAGACAACATCCCACTTCCCCTCCATGTACACCCTATATCCCTAAGTAATCCAACCCCCGCTACGGATGAAGAAACACATCCCCCTCCCATCACCCCTTTGTACCCTATGCTTATCACCCCACTTCCAACTAACCCAGCACGGTGGTTCCTCTTCTTCCCTCAAATGGGTCTCAACAACTGCCACCACATCAAATCCCCCTACTCAGCTCTTCTACTCCTCCTGCTTATCCACCCTCCGAGCCTCTCTGAAATTAATAGAACCCTGTCGCCAACTCGCCCTCCCTCTAACCTCCGTCTCCCTGCCTGTCCCTGACCTCTGTTCACTCCCACTCCTTTTTCTCACCCAAGTACCCGTCACCAGCAACCTCTATCTCTCTCTCTCTTCGCCCCCCCCCCCCCCTACCCCCTTTGGTAAAAAAAAAAAAAAGGCATCCTACCACCTTTCCAATCTGCCTTCACACTGCTTCAGGCGAGAAGTGGATTCCATCAGGATAGCAGCACTCCGTCCATCATCCCCATCAAAATCACCTCCAACTCAACCATAAACATATGCTCTGTTACTATTACCGGAATCATCAATACTCTTCACATCCAGTAACACTTTCCACCAACATATTAAAAAAATGCACTTCTAAGTCCACTGACCGACCCCTTTCCTCAGGCCCCAAAAATCGGCCGACACTTAAGTCCCCTCCCAATTCATAGCACCATCTTTCAGGCTCCCCTTTTTCCTGTCCATCACAATACTTTGGCTCATGGCCTATTTCTTGCTTCTGCACAGGCACTCTCAAGCCCACACTATGCGTCGCTGAAGATACCCTGCAAGCAAATGTCAAACTAAACACCTGCGCTGGTGCTCCATATTGCCTGAAGACCAGTAAATGCACCACGTGATTGTAACTATTATTTTGTATCACTCGCTTTCAAGGGTCCAGTATCAAACAACACTTCAGAGCGAGTCCATCACGTATTTTGTTCCTGGCATTTGTAAAAGTAAAATTATGTGGTGGAGTGATTCTGGTTTGCTAGCCAGCTCGAGCTGAAAAACCGAACCCGTCATTATGACGGTTCTATTAATTCTTTTGCTGCGCACAAGTTATTATAATACATCGAATTCCATTTTGCAAACTGATGCAAAATATTTGTTTAAGTAAACAAATAAATCAATTAAATTAGCGCGCCTGTATACTGAGTTCGCTGATTTCAAGTAATGCTAATTATTTCAGGAAACGGAAATGGAAAATTCGGCGCATGAGCATTGTAACATTTGGTTACTAGATCACCGCGCGTGATGATCGGCATTCACAAAAGAGGAGGAAAGGTGGTTGGCCTGCAGATATTTCCTCAAGCTATTAGTGGTTGTGGCTTTAGGAAAAGTTCTAGAAATATGTCTGCCACGAACGGTAAACAAACAGCTGCGATTATTGGTAAGTTTAAGGTGATTTGAGTTCGCTAACTAAAATGTTGGTATTTAAGACATGGGGGGGAATTCTCGCATCGTCTGCTTTAAGAATCGCGTATCATTACGTAATCACGTAAATACGGTGGCTTATCTGTACATGTTTTTTTTTTTTTGGTTTGTTATCTCAGTTATAGGTGATGAAATAATTAAAGGCCAAGTTCATGACACCAATACCAGGTTTTTGTGTCAAAGGCTACATCGTTTAGGGGTCCATGTTGAGAGGGTAAGCCCACTTTTGCTGAATGAGGGGTTGCTTTTGGAGACAGCCCCATACATTACACGATCATCATCCCCCACCACCAAGTGTTCATATTCTCAATAATAACCGTTATTTTGTGTAAATGCTGTGTTCTAACAGGTATGGGAAAGTTACTACAACCCGGGATTAATAATTTACCCCAACAAAACCTGCCCTTTCTTTTTAGGTGTAAGTTACCTGACGGTAATTTACACCAAAAAATTATACCAAAATGGCCTGGTGCCTGCCTATTTACCAAGAAAGTTATCTAACAAATGAAATTGTAAATATTTTGGAATTTTTTACGTAAACTTTATCTCTTGTATGAAATGAAATTTTTTTTAAAATCATGTTACACAGCCTGAACCGCGCTATAACACTTTCTGTAAATAAAGTAAAGTAAGAATTACGTGGTTGTTGGAGATGGCCGTCTGTGGAACAGTGCCCTTGTTTTTAGAGATGTTTGTTCTAACTAGCATTTTTATTTTCAAAATGTGTTGCTTTTCCAGCACTTTTTACTTGCACAAAAATCGAACAAGCTGTAAATAATATGAAAACTAGTAATATCGTTTGCTCACTCTATTGGCGTTGATCCATGCTGATATAATTTCTTTCATCCCGAGCATCACACGATGATTGTACTGATTATGAAGACGGAAAGCCAAAGGCTCAATAAGAGTTAAATAAGTACAAATGCAAACGTATTTACGTTGCCTTTTGGACTCATATGTCAGACTGCCTGAGCGGGGAATCGAACCCATGACCTCTGAAACCAAAGGCCGTTGCTTTCAGAGGTAGTAGGTTCGATTCCCCGCTCAGGTAGTCTGACATATAAGTCCAAAAGGCAACGTAAATAGGTTTGCATCTGTATTAATTGTACTGATGATTTCGACGTAAACTAATTGCAATTGTTGCTCACAGTTCGTTCATCATATCCTCAATACTCCTGCATTTCCTCTACATTATTAAAATTATATGATTTGTTCGTTCGTTTGCACGTTTTTACACCTACTCTTCCGGAAGTAAGGTCCCTACGAACGTGAGAGTAGCGCTAAATGAAAGATTGCGAGAGCAGGAAAGTGTGACATTCCGAGCTAGCAATTAAATATGAAAAATTTGTTTTCCACAATGGTCCAAAGGGGGTTTTTCACTTTCGATGACAAAACTTTTATTTAGAACTACGAAAATTCACCTAAACGAAATTTGGATTGCTTTCCTGTCTTGCGACACCTTTCTCACATTTTTGGCCTTCCTACTTTCGGAGGAGTAGGTGAACAAACATGTAAACAACAAGCAACACGATCTGAAGTGTTGCAGATTCTTAAATTGCGCAAAGGTACCACCATTAAAACCAGGATTACACAGATACTGGAAGAACTGAATCGGGGTCACGGAGTTCCTACTTTTTTTTTTAAATATTCTTTATTTTCCTACTTTTTTCCCATTTTCGGACTTTAGGTTCCTACTTTCTTTTTAACCCTTTAACTGCTGAATTAATTTTGTATCTCCACAAAAGTAGGGTAACCTAGACGGGACTCGAACTGGCAACTTGAAGGAGCTCTTTAACTTCAGGCACACGCCTCTACCAACTCGGCCACGGCCGTCTCTAGAGTCAGCTTGTTAAGGGAACCTAGTATTGTTGTCGTTTCTCCATTGTTGGCCATCTCGTGCATTCATTGGACTCTGTTTTTAGGACTCAAAGCTGCGCTTGTGTTTTTGGCGAATATACTCGTCGCCAGCACTTTAAGGGTTAAGAGATCATCCCTTTTTTTAAGCCAGTTGCTTAAAAAATAGGATAGGACCTACAGTTTGTTGTTATTATTTTTTTTTATCATTTAAAAATTTATAATCGAAAAACAATGTCTCAATGCAAATTTTTTGTAAAAAAATTGTTTGCTTAACTTAAGTCTAATTTTTATTTCAAGTAAGAGCAAACTGGTTGAGAAAATTGTTGTATGTAGCTTAATTACAAAAACGTTAATTGATTTTAACATTTGTTATTTTTAGCTGCTTTCTAACCAAATAAATCTTGCTATTCCTTATTTTTTTATGTTAAAAATTCCTTCTTTCTATCAAAAATAAGTAATTTTATACGGCATTTGTTCTTTTCTTTTTCAAACCGCTGTGACCCTTCTGGAATATAGTTGAAGTGTAATTAAATACTGGAAAAATTATTTGAATGCTTACATAACAATAAATCAACTTGTCCTCTAAGTGGCTCATTGTGGTCATCGTGGCTGAGCAGTGAGAGAGCTCAGCCTGGTTGCTGGAGGTTTGCGGATTTGGTCGAACACCTGAAAGGGCACCTTAGCAAAGTCCCCGCCAGGACTGCCGGCCAGAGTAGCGTGAGAGGCTACCAAGCTCCTTCAGCGGCTATGGGATGTATTTTGGCTAATTCTGCACAATCTTTCGGCCCCGACGATGATCGGAGGTTTCCCGGATCGAATTCCCGGGCTGGCACCTCCCTTTACCGGATTTCTTCTTCTCTAAAAAAAATCTGGTAATGTTCAGAATTGAACCGGTTCAGCCATACAAGCATTAATTGCTTCTGCTGACAAAGGAAAAAAAAAAAAAAAAGTATTCCATAAATATTTTGAAAATCGATAGGCTAAGGTATTGCTTTTTTATCTATTTAAATAAATATTCCATATCTTTTGCCTCCAGTTGTCAATAACTTTCTGTGTTTTTAGTGGTCACTGCGAGTGTTGCCTGCCTCAAGTTATCATTCTTAGGTAGTCACTACGCTCATTTCTTTGTTTGGGGGGGGGGAGGAGTTATGGGGTAGGGGCCACTCTTTACATATAGGATCCCAAGTTTTCATTACTGATTATGAACCCCCTCTTAATTGTAAATGAGCCAATGTTGTAAAGTCATTATTTATTTTAGATTTCAGTTATCCGAGATCAAGTGGATACGATAGCCAGAGAAGTGGCTAGTTTCTCTAAGGCATACGATTATGTTTTGACATCGGGTGGCATTGGACCAACTCACGATGATGTTACATTTGAAGGTAAAAAATGATGGGTACGAGGGGTTCCCAACCGTTTTCTTGTTTTACATATGACAATAAGATGATTATTTTGATTACTTTTTTTCACACGCTTATTGACCCGTTCATTTTTTTTGAATCCATGGAGCCATATCCTCAGATGATCTGTAAACTTCGATCTGCACCGCGTCATATCGACTTGGTACTCTAGTTTAAATGCTTTTCTCCTTCATGCTCTGAACTCCTGATACTGGCGACCCCCATTAAAAGCTAAACAAGTGCTAAAACCATGTCCAAAATTCTTTAGATTTGATGTTAAGTCCTGGGTGTGGGCAGCTCTTAAAGATTTGTGTAGCTCAAACTCTCATCTCCCCATCATTGCTGGAAAGTACGCGTAATGTTTACTGATTTTGTTGTTCCAATACGCCATAGAGAGCTTGGCCACACATGCGATAACTAGCATATTCTGGTACCAAGGATACAATCTGCTTGACAATATGTTGCAAAACATGCACTCAGGAAGCTATAAATAGTCTGTTAAAACGGGCTAAAATGCTCTAGCTTCTGGTGATCCGCCCCGGACTCCACTGCAGAAGCATCCCTAGACCCTAGAGCTGGATTTTCCAGATCCCTCCAAAAGTACTTTTCTCATGGCAATGTTTCGAAACTAGGTGGCAAAAATAGCCAGGGGGGTGGGGCGGCGGGGGTATATTTTTTTTTCACAGACAGTTTTATATTCTGGATACCAAACACTTTAGTACTTACGAAAAAACTCAGACGACTCGGGGCTCTTGAATGTAAGGCACCTAACTTGCAGCTGTTTTTTGTCCATTAAAATAATAAATAAAAAATCTGGTGGTCCTTAAAATGCCCAAATATTAAACTTTTTTTTTCTTTTGGTGGTCTTATCTATAATTGTTGACAATTACAGGCATTTTCAAGAGTGTATTGCATCCCCCTCCCCATCCTCACCCCAAAACTCCTACAGTATTAAGATTGCACACAGTGGTATAGCACAAGCTCGTTATCACCAATGAACTAAGAAAAGGATGTGTGCATCCCACAAATATAAATTCTATCTCTGTTCCTTTAAAAATCCAATATAAATCCCAAAGATAATCTGTGAAAATGGCATGCCAAATGGATAAGCTGTATTTGTTTGATGCCACTTCAGTATACCTCCCATCATCATGGAATGCAGGTTATTTTCTAGGCATTTTGGCAAATTTGTTAATAATGTGATTATTACGTCTTGCAGGTGTAGCAAAAGCTTTTGATGACCATGTTGAGCAGAATCCTACACTAACAGAGCTGGTAAAAAAATATTTTGTAAATGTAGGCAAAGATTCTCCAGCGTTGCGGCTAGCTCAGGTGAGTTTAACACGGAGTTTTAACCAGTGCTGGAATATTTTAAATATCCTGTTATCAACGCTTCAATGAGGAAACGGGTAAAAATTATAAAAGGGATATGATTTTTGAGGGCAAACAGAATTATCTCCTGGTATCAACATTTCAGCCCGCTTTAACTATGAAACAAAGCATTGCAACAGTGCTGCCCTGTGGGAACGGTTAAACTAGGAATGAAATATCTCAAATGCATGTACTGAGCTATTACGTCTTAACAACTATTAAACTCCCGTTTAACAATGTGTTCTGCTTCGTTGTAAGCACCTTTATTGTGTCCCATTGTTATAAAAACTATTAAAATTTATGTTGCTAGGAGGTGTCACAAGTTCTTATTTCTTCTGTTTGCCGAAAAGACCAGTTTGGAATTGGGCAGTAATCATCAAAAAAACATGCTTAAACAATACTCGTCAGGCTAAGGTGTTGATATCAATAAATCGAATTTTGCCCACAGTCTTGTGTGAGATAAAAGTGGCTCGATATTTGCTTAAAATAAGGGTCGCAAATTTTGACTCCTAATCATGACAAAGGGTTAAGATTAGAATAATTTTGAGGAAACAATTATAAAACTTAAACGTTCCCTTTAGAAATTGAGGAATTCAATTAAGGGAGTTGAATTGACTAGTGTTGCACATAAACGTTTTCTCTTAACCCTGATTGGAAATTCTTCATTACCAAAGAGACAAAATAATCGAGGATGACGTGTTAAAGATGTTCCAGCACTGGTATTAACAAAAAGAATCGTTTTAAAATCAAAACTTATAGCTTTATTTAGAGCCGCTGGTAATAAACTAATGTAATGAATTTTACGTTCATATCTCACAGATTCCAACCAAAGCACATCTTAACTTTGTTACAAACAAAGTGAAAGGGACCCGCAATCCCTATCCCCTAGTGTCCGTCCAGAACGTCTATGTCTTTCCCGGCGTTCCTCATCTACTTGAGCGCATCTTTGATCACCTTGGAGAGGTAAGCAGAAAATAGACATTACGCTTAAGTAGCTGTACATCTGTCTTGGCATATTCACTAGCTAACGTTTTTAAGGGCAATCAATATGAGTTATACTTGCATGTTAAAATAACGGCTTTTAACATTCCTAAACACAAAATTATAACATTGAAAAAGTTGTGGTTGTACCTGTCACCCACTGCGTGGAATAGTTGATTGTGTTATTTATTTATTTATTTTCGAAGCTGTTATGCTTCTTCCTCAACAAATGGCGACAACGGAGATAACAGATACAGTAAAAAAAAGATTCCGTCCTTCTCACCAGCAGTCAACATTTGGCAATGCTTAGGGCTAGCTACTTCTTCTCCTTCATTCATCATTTTGATTTAACTTTAAAGTCGTTGAGAAGTAGTCAGTCTTTGAGAAGAAGATGACTGGATAGTGTCGAAATATCAAAGTGTGGTTGCCACTGCTGTTTTGCGTGTTTTTAACAGTTTTGTGTAAGGCCGTGCCGGTGCCACTTTCCCCGATACCAGTTCGATACCGATGCCCATTTACCCAATTCATATGCCAGTATCGATACTCTTGGTCATGTGCGGATACTGTGCCGATGTCAAATGATAACTTAATAGTCAACACAGTGTTGATATTGATACGTTAATAATTTAATGGTAACACTTTTATAAAGGAATTGTTCGCTAAACACTTTATTACTTACGAGATCATGTAAACATTTTTGTCTTAAGTAAACATTTTATACTTGTAGGCCTAATCCTTTACTAACTTAGTTGCAGGCTAATTTTTAGTAGCGTTGGGAACAATATGCCATATTATTAATGTACGTAATTGCTGATTCTGGAAAAAAACAAGCCGATTCCGGTACTTTTCCCGGTACTTGTTTGACCGGTACCAGTGGTACCTGCAGCCGGTCCCGGTACCAGTATTGGTATCTGCACAGCCTTAGTTTTGTGTTTTATCATGAGAGATGTCTCCTTTTAAGGTGGCGGTTATACATTTTTAAAAGCAAAAAGTAAGTGGTTCGGAAATGCAAAATACATTTTTGTTTATATAACTATTTTGAAACCTAAATTTAATAATGAATAAAATAATAAGCCTATCACTAGGTGACTTTGGGGCTTTTTTCTGCGCAGCAAAACATTTTTTTGAGTCCCAAATATAGACATTTCTAATTTTATCTAATTGTTTTTACTAATTGTTCTTTTTATATTTAAGAGTTAAAAAAAGCCTGTTATCATAACATACGAGGTTGAAATGTTGAATTTACCCTTTAATGCCACTTGTTAAAAAAGTACATTAATATAGCTTTAATATGAATGGTGACACTTCATTCCAATTGTTTATTACAGCTGTTACAGCAACCTAATCCCCTTCCTAATTAGACAGGTTTCCTATGTGCATTACTGTACACACAAAAACTATTGAGAGTTTTTAGTAGAAGGCATCATTTTGTTTCCTTTTTCTTCATTGCAGGAACTCTTTGGGAGGACTCGCCGTCCATGTTGGAAAGAGATATATGTGAAGGAACAGGAGATGGCGGTCACTCCAGTTCTCAATGAAGCGGTTACGAAGTTTAAAGACAAAGTCGTATTTGGTTCATATCCAGAAATGGAACACAGGTAAAGTATATTCCTCAGGTAGTCGACTACAATACAGGGAAAATTAATACTGATTCAAGATTACTACTGTTAAAGGAAGAGCAGATACTGTACGTTGTAATTTTTTTTGGGTTGTTTCTTTGTTGCGCTCCATGCAGCCATTAATATTTTAACAAAACAGCACGTAACAGAATCAATCGGAGAAAGTGTCAGTCGAGCCTCTAAAAGGCTGCAGGAGTTTCTAGTAAATCGACCACAACCACCTGTGTTATTTTGTGTTTAGGTGTATATGAGAGCGAGTAATGTCTGGGATGAGGTGTGCCTTGAATAGAAACAACCCACTAGGGCTTGACTTCCTTAAAGGCTTGCTGTGTCTTACTAGACCCAAGCTCTTGGAAGTGGAAGCAGTTGAAATTTAGCCACAGACATGTTGCACTCAATCCGTCTCAAATTTACGCATTATTTATGTCATTGGAATCGTATATGCTTGGTTTCTTCCCTGTGATGAATGTTTTTAAGATGAATGGTGCTCAGTCCTGGTTACAAATATGTAGTGGGTTTAGGAAGTCTTCCTTATAGCTAGGAGAGATGGCTTAGACGATAGGGGTGTCTTCATGGTCTGCTGGTTCGAGTCCTCGTCATGTCTTATATTTTAGGACTTCAACCTAATAGTTTTGCGAAAACTATTTTTGAATCACCCTGTATCCATAATAAAGGCTTTCCAAATGTCAACTATTTCCAGTGCATCATTTTTGCTGTCGTGCTATTGGTTTTCCATTATTTCTGCAGTTGATACAAATTAGCCCGCTCATGTCAAGGTTTGGTTTAATTTTGCTTTCAGTTATTACAAAGTTAGAATTTCTATCGAGTCTGACAAAGAAGACAACGTTTTGGCAGCAGAGCAGTTCTTGCAAGACAAGTTAGAAGGTTGGTAATGCTCATATTTTCAGAATTTCAAAATTGCATAGTTCCAAATCAGAATTTTAGATAGTAGCATTGTACAAAAATTTATCCCCCCCCCCCCCCCCCACCCCTTTACATAGTTCTGAGGATGTTTTCTGCATTTAGTGACATCTGTGCTGGTATAGGGTATCTGGTGTAGAATCTCTTAGAAATGCCTAGCTGCTTAGCTAAATTTAGCAGAAGGCACTTCTATCAGACGAAGAATTGTGGTTATATCTGGTGAAAAGGGTTAAGGCTTTTATTATAGTTTGGCAGTTAGACCACTTGACTAGCTAGTCAGTTCAGAAGTTGGCTGCAGGGCACAACAAGCCTTTTGTACTAATTATTAGCATGTTTGTAAAGTAATTTACCATAGATAAATGTAAGTAAATAAATAGAATTTTATCATAGAATCAATACGAAAACAGGTCTAAGGATAAAGGCTTACATAAAAAAAAAGTAAGTTTTATTTTTCGTAGTTTACGTGCAGGCAATTACAGGGTTCCCACACAACCTGGGAAAGTCAGGGGATTTTTTTGGTCAGGTGAAACCTGGGAAAGTCAGGAGATTCGCAAGATTATGAGGTTGAGTCAGGGGATTTAAAGGGAACAGAAAATATTAAGAGTCATTATTTCAAAGGGGCCACAACAACAGGAATAGTAAGATTTCATACATTTTCCTTAGACCTATTTTCTACTTTTTTTTCTCTTAAACTGCTACGACCCGTGCAATTATATTCCCTCGTAAGGACGGGTGACTGGTGCTCTTTTGCCTTCCAAGCAAGCTACCTATGTGCGCGACGTATGCATGTTCGAGCTATCAGTTCACTTTCTCCAAAGCTAATTACTGAAAATTATGCTTTGTCTAAAAAACGATTTGACAGGCTTTTGAAGATTCTGCCAGATAACAACCAAAGTAGATAATGCCAAAAAAGAATACAAAACCTTGCTTTCGTACAAGACAGTAAAGGGCAAGTCTAAAGAATTCTCAGTAAAAAATGATCGACTGGATGTTGTGTATGCTGAACTCCTGGCAGATAAGCCAGAGTATGCCAACCTTTGGAATGTCGTTAAAATGGTGCTATAGTGTTAAGTCATGGAAATGTAACTGCTGAAAGTGGCTTTTCTGTGAACAATGATATTCTCGTAGACAATTTGCAAGAACAGTCATTAACTGCACAGCGCTATGTTTATGATGCTATCAGTGCAGCAGGTGGGGTTCTGACAGTGGAAAGAACAAAGAAAATTATTCAAAATGTTAACGCGTCTAGAGCAAGATACAAAGATGCTCTAGAGAACCAAAAGAGAAAACTTCAAATATTAGATGAACAAAAGGAAGGAGAATGTAGTAAGAGGAAACAGTAAACACATTTCCGGACAGTTAAAAATACTTCAGGAAAAGAAGGGAAAGCTAATGATGCAGCAAAACAATCCCAGGCAATTGATTATGAAATTAGTGAGCTGAAGAAACTTCAGTGAAATAAAACTCCGTTATGGTAAGTCAAAGTTGTTGTTGTTTCATGTTTTGACGTTGAATGGTCAGGGGAAAATTCAATTTTTTTACGTGGGAAAGTTGGGGGATTTTTTTAAGAGATTTGTGTGGGAACCATAACTTATTAGTACAGTAACACAGGCCATACCGCTTACAAGGACCTCAAAGGACAGTTAGAAAGTTTCCTTATAAGCGAAAATTCTTTACGTCCGTAAGAGAATAGCACTAAATCGGTTAGAATGGTGGTTCAATAATTCCTTAAAGTTGAATTCTTTGAAACCGGTGTGTACTGTAGTGTCAAAAATATTTAAATCTGCAAAAGCTTAGTACAGGGGTTTTCTAAATTGGGCAAATACAGTGTTTTGGGTTGATTATGTTAACAAATGGGGCATTCATGCCTGTGCTCGAAAACTGACTGTCTTTCTGTAAGGGGGTCGTCGTGGCTAATGTGATTGCACTTATGTCGAGTGTGGCATCTAAGCTATACTAGATATTTCCTAGCAAAATTATCTCGAGATGATCTTGGCAATTAGGAGGACATAAATTCAACTATAATCTTTTTGTATTCTGTAATTTTGCTTGAAAAGGGAACATATTACGTAATATGTTGCTTGTGTCTTTAATGGACAGGTATAGTGTAAAATGCCAACTACCACTTCTTGAATTTCTTAGTCAATCTTCTTCTTATTATTATTAATGGTACCAGGAGCCTATAGAAAACAACTAGGAGCGTGTCTCGGTGACTTCCACTACAGTGTTAAGTTAGGAGCGGCTACAGTGGTGTACAAATTTGTTACCAGAGGTCGCCACCTGCACGAGATGATTAGAGGTGTGCTTCACGTTCTCAAGGCTAATTTTTGGTCCTTTGTTTTTAAACAATAAGTGTTTAACATGGATACAATACCAAAGTAATCAACAAAAATAAGCAAACAGACAATCAGTTGTTCATAAGTTGCTCTAACCAACAATAAAATAGAGCTTGCTTTCGTAGCACACGTCTGCTTCGCGTGCTGCTAAGTTACAGTTTCGATTTTAGACACTTGGCGCAGGCGCAGTATTGTTGCTCCTTCTGGCGTTAGCACTTCATACTAAATTAAGCACTCCTAACATAGACCAGCCACACACGCTCCTTGTTGTTTTCTATAGGCTCCTGATGGTAATCAATCCATCATAATATTTAACAGGTGCCATTGTTGAGTTTAACAAAAACCCGACGGAGACGGCAGCAAGTTTGGTATACAGGATGGCCGAAACAGATGAGAAAATGGGATTAAAACTAAAAGCTTCCCTCGATGCAGTAGAACAGTGCTTAAAGCAGCACAGGTTAGTGTGGCTATAGTTTTGAAAATCTAACGAATCTGGACGAAAATGAAAGATGATTTGTATCTGTCTATATCCAATATCATAACTTTTTGATTTAATTTCTGTTTATATCTGATTGGATTTACACTAATTTTTTTAAAACGAGGATACTTCAGCTGTATCTGCTTATACTCGACAAATCCATATACCGTACTGGCTCGATTGAAAGGTAGCTCTAATATAATGCGAATTTCCATTTTGGGGTCATAAATTCAACAAAACTAAACTGGCTTGATTATAGGGCGAATGATTTTTACCCAAGATTCTGCCAGTACCTCTCTTACTAAGGTAGTTGGTACCACAGTAACTACTACAGTCCAGCTCATTCCAATTCAGAATATTTTTTGTCATATGGATTTTTTTTTAATTGTGGATTCCATAACGGTTTTTAAGTCCACTTTTGGTTATATTTCAGTTTTTGCTAAATGATTCAAAAACTATTTGAGCTACGGTCTTCTCATTAGCGCTCTCGAAAAAACAATTAAAACGGTGTATTCAAACTTCAAAATCGGTCAAAATTTTGGCGAGTTATGGATTTGGACGCAAATATAAGACGAAGATGCCGTTTTCAAGGAAGAAGTTCGAAAAAAAATACTGTCTTATATTCGGGCCAGTACGGTACTTTGATGTTAAACTGTTCGTTTGTCTTCGTCAGGCAGTCCACACTTCATTTAGAAGATTTGGATTCACTACATAGAGTTACATGAAACTTGAATCAGTGGCTGCTGTTGCACTCAGTATTTGTCAGGCACTGGTGCTGTCTTCCATTTACATTAGCTATGTTGTGAGCTCTTGCTGCACAAAATACTGGATTGTGTGGTTTGATAGCGGTTGCAGGTTCATAAGAGGCACTGTCGATTTCTCGTAATTTCTTAGTCACTAGTGACTCGGATGACTCGCCCCACGTCTCCTTTCTCCAATGTAAATAGTACCATATAGACTTCCTCCATCGTGTCTGAGAGTTTGTCAAAATCAGCAGTTCCCATTTACCCCTTTGCTGGTACCAGTTCTTCAGCTGGTGGTGGGCAGTTGCTTGTCAGCATAGTTCTTGGTGCTTGGTTGCTCTTTGTCTTGTAGGGATGGGCTATATACGTACTCGCCTCAGTTGTGGGTTCTTCGTTCATCGGTCCATCTTTGCTCTTGTCACATGCACCGTCATGGGTTCTCTCCTTGAACATCGAGAGCTTCTGAGAGAGGATGTGGGACTTACGTCCTCTTGAGTTTTGCAGATAGGTGGTGAGGCTTCACCAGGGCTCATTTCATTTTTTCGCTTCTCCTGCTGTTTGTGTACTTATGCCTACTGCAGGTTTCATCATGGAATTCAGCGTGCCTTGGGGGTGAGGGGGGGGGGGTGGTTAGCTCAAGCGTACAAACCTCGCTTTCGCACCTCCATAATACGAAGGCGAGGTTCATATGGCTGGGCTACCCCCAGGAGCGCTGAATTCCATGATGAAACAACAGGCTGCAGGGATGAGTCAAATAGCAGGAGAAGCGAGAAGATGAAGTGTGCACACCGCGGATGCCCAGAGTGCGGGATTATGTATCAAGAGGGGTGAGCGAACCCATTCAGTTGATCCTGAGGCAGCAGGGTTTTATCACTTATCTGAAAAACTCAAGATACGTCCCACATCCTCTCTCAACAGCTTTCAATATCAATGGAGGATAGAACCCATGAAGGGGAGTGTGACAAGAACAAAGACGAACCAAGGAACGAAGAACCCATTACTGAGATGAGTACGGAGATAGCCCATCCCTAAAATACAAGGACCAAGCAACCCTCCACTACGAGCTGATGAACAGGTACCAGCAAAGGACCAAGTGGGAACCATTGATTTAGACAATCTCCGGGCATGATGGAAGAAGTCTATGTGGTGCTGTTTATATTGGAGAAACGAGACGTGTGGTGAAGGCTCCGATCAAGGAGCATGTGTCCGACATCAACAACGGAGTGAATGAAACGACATCCTGTCAAACCATGTGGACACATAAACATCATATTTCCTGTAACAATACCACCACTTTGCTGGTCTCAATTTCTACCAACGATTGTCTATTGAGTGCCTAGCGATTATGCAATAGGAGGAATCGAGACGAATCTTGTGAAACTGCAACCACCATCAAACCCCACAATCCAGTACTTAGTACAAAAAAAAACTCGTAGCTTGAACGCAAATGGAAGACAGTGCCAGTGCCCAACAAATACGGGAGGCAACAGTAGCCACCGAATTCAAGTTTCGCACAACTCAATGTGGTGAATGCGAACCAAGACAAAGTTGGACGAACAGTTTAACATCAAAGTATATGGGTTTATCGAAAATTAGCAGCTACTGTTTAAGTATTCTTGTTTTTGAAAAATGTGCGTAATTCTAATCAAATACGTGTTCGAAATTTCAAGTAAAACTCCACATGCGTTCTTCTAGTCTACCAGCCAATCTCAAATAGGGCTCTAGTTCATGAGAGCTAGAAAAATTCCATAAGTACAGGCTGTCAGGTATACCCCTAGGAATCCTCACTAGGGTGGATGTAGACTTATGAAGTGGTGCAGCTTTCCTGTATGACGTCATAAGTAAATTGGCATCCAAAATGGCGACCAAAAAAAGTTTTGCTTCTAGCACCTAAACCGTTCATCAATGTAATTAAAACGTTTTATTTTAATTAGAAGCTAAGCTACGGCAGTATCTACATTATAGTGCTTTGATTTTTTTATCGTTTTACGTTAAGTTCCATTTTTAAATTGGTGTAGTAGCCGTTCTAAATTAGATAAATGGATGTAATCAGGCTTAAATGAAATATGAAGATGTATATTTTCCAACAAGGGTAATTAAAATGATTTATTTTAATTATATCTGAGCTACGACAGTTTATCTACGTTTGACAATGGCGAAACGAATAATGAGAGCTAATTGATATTATCTACGTTTATCTAGGCTTCTAATTAAAATAAATCGTTTTAATTACCCTTGTTGGAAAACACACATCTTCATCTTTCATTTAAGCCTAATTACATCCATTTATCAGAATTATACCGGCTACTTCAGCAGTTTAAAGATGGATCTTGTCGATGGCGCGAAAATCAAAATGATACAACGTAGATAAACTGTCGTAGCTTAGATTCTAATTAAAATAAATCGATTTTTGTTGGAAAATAAACATCTTCACCTTTCATTTAAGCCCAATTATGTTAGTGGATCTTAATTAGAACTAACATTGCAGCTGTTTAAACTCAGAAATTATAATGCACATGTGCGCAGTTTTATCTATAGCTTACATAAATGACCTATTAGAACTTAAATAACGAATTTTGGCCAGAAGGGTTAATTTTACGAAAAATTTGAATACAACTTTTTCTGAAGGAAATTTTATTCTAATCATAATTGGTAACTGGTTTATTTTCGATCGGATAAATGGTTTAGGTGCTAGAAAACTCTGTTTTTTGGTCGCCATTTTGGATGCCAATTTACTTATGACGTCATACAGGAAAGCTGCACCACTTCTTGAGTCTACATCCACCCTAGTGAGGATCCCTAGGGTCACCCTGCACTTATGGAATTTTTCTAGCTTTCGGGTTATACCTTGAGCCCAAAGACTGGCTTAGGAATTCTTTTATTAATTTTACATTGTAGAACCTTCATTACCAGAACAACTTGGTTATTCAAACACCTTTTGTCGGAAAAAAGAAATGCTAACTTAAGCCAAGAATAACGTAACAATTTTGTTTTAGAGATTCCATTACTATAGAAAAATTTCAATTTCAATGGTGTTGCACAATAAAATATATTAACAAACAGAAGTAGGTGCCGTATCAACTAAGGCTCAGCCAATACCGATTATATCTGTATGGCTAGCGGTTCTGCTTAAAATATTGGTTTTTGCATGTTTCAATACACCATTTAAACTGTTTTTTGAAAAATGTCCTGTTGTGCTAATTTCTAACTGATAGTTTCAGTCATTCTTGAGTTACTTAGCAAAAACTAGAAACACGTTCCGAACATTGCATGTTACTGCAAAAATCTTGCTATGATCCGAATCTTGATTTCAATATCTTGTGTG
Source organism: Lithobius niger (assembly GCA_023313725.1). NCBI lineage: Eukaryota > Metazoa > Arthropoda > Chilopoda > Lithobiomorpha > Lithobiidae > Lithobius > Lithobius niger. The sequence goes on along the minus strand of JAHWFP010206530.1, from coordinate 179,325 downwards.
TGCACGACAGTTGCGTAAATGGAGACTGTCATTGTTTTAACATTTCGTGCTTGGTTAGTTCCGTTTATAGAAACAATTTGATCCAAAATCACCTTGTTATCCTGTCTCTTGTCGGTTAAGGTACAGATATCTATCTGAAAATCCTGTTCAGTAAAAGTTAAATATTTTATTGTTGCTTTGTATGTTTATTCAATTATCCAAATTATCCAAACACCCTTCAGTCTAAAATAATTTGGATAATCCAAGTCCTATTATAGACAATATAAAAAACGTTTTTTGGAAGTCTGTAATACCATTATTTGCATTTATTCCAGTAGTGAATTCTTGTCTTTCAGTTTCGAAGAAATTTGCATCAGCTTTAACGGAGGAAAGGACTGTACAGCTCTACTGCATTTATTTCTCGCCGTATTACAAAAACAAGATCCCAGCTGGACTGGACACATGAAAACTTTGTACGTTAGAGAAGAACATCCATTTCCTCAGTTAGAGAAGTTCGTAGAGGAATGCGCAGTCAGGTAACTTACAAAATACTGTTGTTAAAGACATAATGACACAAAGAAATATACGTGTTGCGTGAGGCTAGTAGTTTTGTGGGAAAATTCTGCTAACTTGCAGATATGTGTAGCCGCATTTTCTTAGTTGTGTAGAAAAGAAGGATAACCTCTCTCTTTGCTTTCGCAGATATAACCTGGAATGTATAACGTTAAGTGGTCCAATTCGCCATGCGCTGGAAACTCTTCAAAAGACCAATCCCAAAATTAGTGTTGCGTTAATGGGGTCAAGAAAAACGGACCCATTTTGTGGTAAGCTGGTGGCCTAAACGTAGCAACAGAACGGAATATCTGTTAGCCTTAATTGCTTTGATAAAACATAATGTTCAATTTACAGAAAAATGCCAGGTTTTCCAACAGACAGACCCCGACTGGCCACCAATGCTGCGTGTCTCTCCACTTTTGAACTGGACATATAACGACGTGTGGCATTTTATTAGAACGCTTCATCTTCCATACTGTGTACTCTATGATCGAGGGTAAGTCCTAAAGAAAACATAAAAGTTGGTATTCACCAGTAAAAAAATAAGCATGATCCTAAACTCTGGGAATATCTCGAAGCCTTCGCTACAGCTTATCAGAAGCATTCCTAATCATGCTGGAGCCACCAGAATTCAAAGTTAAAGATGGTGGACCAACAACAGTTCATTCAGGCTAGAATTATTTAAGTAAAGATATTTTGGACGGTGGAGATTGTTGTTCATAATAATGATACTAAACACGCAGTGAAAGGTCAACTGGCACCTCCAAGACTTAAAGATGGTACTATCGTGTTGTCGCTTTAATGTATACTGTATGGCAGTCACTAAAAATAAGATTTCCAACCATTAACAAGCACAACAGAAAAGAAGTTCTTTTGAACATCAAGACCATGGTTTGTCCAGTTTAAACTAGTGTCCTATGGTACGACCTGTCTTGGAGCACTGAACAAATCTGTCTTCCTCTAGTGTCCTATGGTACGACCTGTCTTGGAGCACTGAACAAATCTGTCTTCCTCTCCACTTAAGAGTTGTAAGCCGCAGTGCAGCACAACGTAGCTAAGAAAGGGCAACTTCGTAAATTTATTTGTTGCGCTGAATTTTAAAGAAGCCAAGCCTTATTCGCAAACTCAAAAGTGTGGGCGAATAAGGCCTGCGTAAAGAAAATTCAATGAGTCTACGTCAAATTTAGGTACCTGGAAAGGAGCCCGATCTGCCTGAAAGCACTGGTAGCAGCTGTACCACCTTGTTTTGAGACAATTAGATTCCTCGTGACCCAAACACCCAGGTCTCTTTCCTCAGTGATCTTGATGACAACTTTTCCTCCACGTGTGTAAACATGTTTTGGATTATTTTGGCATTTCATAGGATGTTCTCAATGAGGTAAAAGAAGGAAATAAGTCATTCAATTATAAGAAATAACCGTATTTATCATACGGCTTGTAACTATAACTGGTTACCAGTGCCGCAAGCATGATAGTAAATATCTTGGAGGAACACGGGTAACTTCTGTATATATATATTTCGCTTAGGAGCAGACTTAGCTCAGGAGAAGACTTAATGGAGGCATTGTTAGGGAGGATTAAACAAACGAAGCTTCAGTAAGAGGGCGAGTGGGCTCAGTCTTGCAACGGTAGCAAAGAAAAAGGGCAAGCGGCCGACAATGAGAACGGATATGCGCTCTAACAATTAGAAACAAACACTATTACTTCAATAATGTTGACTATGTTACGCCGGAGTACAACTAGTTGTAATTAATGGACAACATGTATTTAAACAGAAAGTATGTCCACAAAAAAGTGACATGCAAGATATTTCTCGATGGAAACGGCGCAATTGGACACTAATCCGCTCGGTTAGTTTAAGAAAATGTTAACCGAAGAATCTATCATTGCGTCTGTTAATACAGCCCAGTTCTGCTGTTTAAAAGTCAATGGGTATGGGGAAAATATCCATAGCATTTTATACAGCAGAGATGGCTTTCAAAGAGACGTAGTACGTTAGTAATTTTAGAGATGCAGTTAAGGTTTTAAATGAAGATATTTTATTTTGCCGTAAAGATATTATACTTGCAGAATTTTAATTTTAGGTACACGTCAATAGGCAACATAAGAAACACACTGCCTAATCCACGGCTGCAATACATTGACCACAGAGGGAGCATTCAGTATCGGCCAGCTTATTTCCTAGAACAAGAGGATGAAGAGAGGAAAGGACGGAAATAACGGAAGAAAGCCGTACTTATCAGCCACAAGTTCTTAGGTTTAGAACCACGTGAATGGCGCTGGTAGCCATTCTAATGATTTAAGTTAATTTAGCACAAGTTTTAATTTTAAGGAAGGAAATGGATAAAGTTGCTCATATTTACATTATATTACTTGTTTTACAATCTTGTTTGAACTCTGGTGGCACAAGTTGATCCAACAAAAAAAATACTGCAGTGATATGTAGGTGATAATTTGTAATCTTTAACTTCATCCAACTTTTTACTGCTTCATAAATATTTGACAATTTTGACTTTTCAAAAACACCATTTTCATGGTCTCAGTAAGACGTTTCATTGGTGTAAAGTCAAACTCTGTCAATTAAATCATTGAGAAGTTAAAGACCAAAATCCTTTCACTATGAGATCACTACGATTTTTGTAGCAACTAAAAAAAAAAAAAAACTCTGCTATTTTTATACAAACTTTTGAAATCTTGGTTGCTATGCTGAATTCTCAGAGAGACTTTTCTTAAGCAACGATGGGGGGGGGGGGGGTAAGAACAGGGTGATGGGGCCAGTCCCATACACAACCACCACTCAGCGTTCCTATCTTCAATAAACTGTTCTGCTGTGTAAAGGCTGTCCTAGGTGTGTGGGAAGGACATTATAAGAGGGATAAATCATTTTCCCCCAACGAAAACCTGTCCTTTGCAGTGACTAAAGCTCTACTCTTGGTTGGTGGTGGTTCTCATCTGTGGAAATGTCATGTGCAAGAGAATTTGGTAGTTACTTGTGCAGCAAATGATAGTTTATTATGAGAGGGAACCCATTTGCATCTGAAAAATAACACTTCCACAGGCTAACATTTTGATAATGATTACGTCCTATCATCGTAGTACAAACTTGCTCATTAAATCTCAGTCACCCTTTCAATCGCCTCCCAGTTCCCAAGATGCACAAACTTTGTGATAAGCCACGGCAGCACTTGAATACTCCAGATATTATTATACTTTTTTGAAATAATGCTGTTTTGTATTATCAAATGATAACTATTTAAATAGTATTTTGTATGGCAACAAATTAGCCTATTGGTTGTTATAAGTATTTCATTAAAAAAAAACTATTTCATTTGAGCTTTATGTCATCTGGAGAAAACTTATTCTTGTATAGGTAAACAGACTCTTTTAAACCTCATCTGATGTGTTAGAAAGACTTCAAGGCAACACCAGAGATTAGAAACAGGAAACCACCACTAGTAAGGTGCAGATGAAAATCACTGCAGCACAGTTCCGGGGGAGGGGGGTGGAGCGTACTGGTTTTCCGTGGGAGCTGGCAAGGAAATACCAAACTTGGGTGTGTAAACGTAAAGAAAGCCAAGAAGTGCATACAAGAACCTTCTTTCTTAAAACTCATCATCAAGAGTAATAAAAGTGGCGAAATTGCCATAGTTGCATTAAAAAAAAAAAAAAATGAAGAAATACCAAATGTCCCTTACTGGTAGTTAGAACTCCCAGAACCCCCATTAAGGGACATTCATGGTTTCTTCCTTTTTTTAAATTCTAATTACCTTTGCCAATTTGCCCCATGTATTACTATTGATGTCGATTTTGGAGAAACTCGGAAACTTCAAACTGACAGTAAAAACCAATTTTTTGGCTAAGTAACTTTGGTTAGAAGTAGTCATAGTTATACAGTGAAACCTCTTTATAACGATACGCAAGGGTCTTTGTAAACAGACTGTTATATCAGGTTTATTGTTATAACCAATCGTTTTTAAATGCATTGTTGCTTGAAGAACCTTGAAAATAGTATGTTATAACAGGTTTAGTGTTGTAAGAGGTATTGTTATAACGAGGTTTAACTGTACAACCAAAACGTAGTTCTGAAGTTCTTGTACACAGTTGGTTTTCTTTACATTAATGTTAAGTGCTTTTAAATCTATTTCTTATTACGCCTGGGCATGAAAGTTGCTTGAACACGAAAGTAGAACTTGTCTGAAAGCTGTCTGCCATTCCTCCGCCACCATGATCAAGTTCATTCTTTCAACCTAAAGTACTTTCCGCAATGAACTGTTGTCGCACTACGTCCATTGACCAGGTCCAGCAGGCATAACCATCAGCCTCCATTTACTAATTACCAAGCCGTAAATGTGATGCTCTCTTAGACTACGAAGCTGAGCCGTATAACAATTTTATGAATCTAATTTCCTTGAGCGACGCATGAAGTAATCATGCCTTTGCTCCACCATAGCTAAAGCAAGGTAAGTACATACAGAATCTGACCGGGATGCATTGTATCAGTTTAGCTCCCAACCCTTAAGTGACGACTTTCGTGTAGGCCTCCAATTTTTTTCCTTTTCCCAAAGGAAGGAAATTCCCAACTCTGCTCCCTTAATGAACACACAAATGGTTCCAGTTGTGTAATTTAATAACTTGCAAGAATCATGGCAATCGAACAAGCGTCACGGAGAATTTCCCCAGTGCGCGAATATAACACAAAGCATCAAAATACACGACTGACGTATAGGACCAGGCTGCCATTGATAGCGACAGATGCGTTGGTGTTCAATTTTCCGAAACACTCAAGGTCATAACGACATGTACAAAGGGAGGTTTTAGAACTTGAGCTTTGGCGAGGAGACCACTTGTATATCTGGAAATGGTGCCTAAAAAATGATTATGATTGCCGCCCTGGCTGCATCCTTACAACATCTCCCACTACACTTGCTAGGTGTGTACAAAATGACCAGTGCTGCAGTGCTATAGTTTGTTCCACATTATGTTTTCAGAAAACTGACTGGATGACGACTCGTTTCCGACCACTAATAGTGCAAAAACATGTGGATATCACACTTGTACACTCTACAAAGTTACTGTTAGAGTTTACGAATGGGATGTTTACGGATTTTTTGCTATAGTAGTGGAAGAAAACTAGCCGTCATACAGTCAGTTTTCTGAAAACATAATGTGGAACAAAGTATAGTCGGCATATTAACATGCCACTGTCGACAGTGGCACAAAGGTCACAAATTTGTTGCTACGGGTCGTCAACTTGCAAAAATGAGTATACACTTACGAGTGGGATAGTAGACAAGAATAGGCAACAGATAATTAGCTGACACAGAATTAAGTTACAACCCTCCAACCCCCAAAAATATCGTGGAAGCTATCTAGATATTTGAATCTGTGATGATGGCCTCACCAGACCGGTTACCATGACGCTCCCTGCTGCAGGGCTTCGGTCGCTCTATTAACTGTGTCTGGCAACAATGCAGTTCTCCACCAGTTCTAGCTTGCCTTGACAATCTTGGAAGTAATTTCATTGCTTTGCATCCCTAGTCGTTGTTAATCCCAGAGTTATCTAGTGTGACAAGAACCGAACCCTGCGAACATCCCACTTGCCATTGTGGCTGCCCGAACAGGTTTGGAGGTGGCAAGTTGTAGTTTAATATGGGGAAAGTTTTGGCGGTAGCCACTGCTGCGCTAATCGCAGAAATAATGTAAACGACACATAAATTTCTTAACACAGTGGTCGAGGGTAGTATGGTTATCACACATGTGAGCAAAACTACTTTTCGTTCAATTCAGCGAACTGTGCTCAAACTGTGCAACCTCTACAAGTTCAGGATTGGCAACAATCGGAGGGAAGGCTGGAGCTGGACTGGTAAACAACAGCGTTTTCAGAAAACAATGGTACAGACTCAAGAGAATGTACCATGGTTGTTCGCCACAGCAGGGTGTATAGGTGGAAGGTGACGCCATTCGGGCTCAAGCCATCAAGTGCTACTTTTCACCGACCCATGGCAGTAATCTTAGATGGTCTCATCGGCAAGATATGTATCGTATATATTGATGATTTAATACTGCCTACATGGACCTTTGAACATTTTAAGTACGGTTACACTCTGGAAGAGATCCAAATGTCACTTTTGTGTGCTAGAAGTTTCAATTTCGGGTGACAAAGAGACGTCTAGATCTCATGACGAAGCTCTTGCTGATACTGCCGGCCGTACCACTTTATCAGGTTGTGAAGAAGGATCAACCTTTCCTCTGGTCTTTGCAACATGAACAAGCCTTCGTGTCTTGAAATCCATCTAAAGCACTCTCAGCCGAATTTATAGTCAGACGAGTTCGATCTTGGTCCCGGAGAGATGATCTGTCAGCAGATAGATTGTGAGAAGCGTCCAACTGAGTTCTTCAATAGGACTCTGAAGCCGTCAGAGCAGGCCTACACCTCCGTTGAGAAAGATCTCTTGCGGCGTAGAATCCATTGAAAAGTGGATACACTATCTCAAGGGTGCTCACTTTCTGTTAGTGACCGACAATGAGACGCTTAAGGTGATCCTATCTAACAACAAGACCTCTGAACGTACAGCAAGGGTGACTATCAAACTGTAAATGTGTATTGCCCAGTGGTACACTAGTCCAGGAAGCTTAACATCATAGCAAATGCCTTCTCACGGAACCACTACGCAAGTCCAGACCGCCAAGTCTCTGGAAGACGCTCTCAACGCTCAACCATCTCCCAAGTTGTACATCAGGTCCAAACGATTGTCGACGTATGCGACAAGAAGCAGATCAGAGGCTCAACGTACGTACACTGAAGTCCACAGGATTGTGCAGATCATAATCTGCCAACTTCATTATGAGAGTATTTGAAAGACCCGACTGTGCCTGACAGTGGATGTCTTCAAGAAAACTTCAGGCCTTACATACCGAAATTGCTGACACACGTACCTCGAGGATTGTCATCACTACCAGCAAGTAGGTCACCTGGGGTTCATAAGGCACTGGCACGACTAAGGAAGATCATCTATTGGCCAAGGCTTTATGGACACCAAACAGTGCGTGTGATCTTGTAAAACCTGTCAGCTAGTCAAAGTGGCACAGACCAAGAAGGCGGGAAATATGCCGCCAGGTACACGATTTCGTAGGCCCTTTGCCAGAGACGAGAATAAGGAACATACAATCTACTCACAAGTACATCATAGACTACTTCACAAAGTATGTATGGTTGATCCCAACTAGATTCACGACAGCTAAGAAAACAGCCACCAAGCTCCTCCAAGAAGTGGTCGCGCATCGTGGTCCCCAGGACTATCTAATCCGAGACAATGGCGCGGATTTTGTGACGAGTGTGTTTGAGGTGGTGTTGAGGGATTTCAGGAATCACCACAACCGGATGACGGCCTACCAGCCACAGGCTAAAGTATGGAGAATTCATTCATGACAGCTAGAACAGAAGTCACCAAGCCCCTTCAGGAAGTGGTTTGCATCATTGTCCCCTGGATTATCTCATCTCGAACAACATCTCGATTATCTTATCTCATCTGGCACAGCTTTTGTGGAAAAAGTGTTTTAAGAAAATGTTAAGAATCTCAGAGATTCACAAAAACCGCACTACAGCCTACCATCCGCAGGCGATCAGTGGAACAGAACTCTCTAAGGTGTACACGAGAGCCTTGCCCATGATAAACAAGAAAATTGGGGTCCCCTCATGTAAGCACAGTAGTAACACCTTACTATCTGTGGTATGGTCGTGAAGCCCAGAAATCGCCTTCAGCAACCTGTGGTTGAAGCTAAGCTGACGGTGCAAGCATCCCCAGATCAACACAGGGAGGACTTAAATCGATGGACGTGAAGAATGCAAATGGTACATTTACAAACAGACTGGAAGAATTCAGGATTAACTTCTTGGTCAAAGTGAGGAATGGTGTCCAATCGAATGCTCTAACGGGATTCTCAAAGAAGCTTGCAGCCATCTACATAACTCCATTCAGAGTCGTATGCCAGTGAATTAGTTCAAGTCCATCAATGATGCCTTGGTTGTGAAGACTTACAATATTGCAGACATCAAACCGCACTTTCATCCATTGACCATGGCTCGGTACGGCCTAAGGGACACTCAACAGAAAAATTAAGCTGAAACTATTGAGAGTGTCGATCCAATCATGCTAACTGATGAGCCTGTCGAAATGGCCAAGTGCAGGCGATAGCACTCAGGAAGAGCCATCGGGCAACCCAATCGAAGATGCTGATAAAAGCTCAGATAATCAAACCCCATACCGCGCAAGGTCCAGACGAATCGGGGAACTTCAGTAAGGCTACATGACGACTACATTGTGGAATTGGCTGACCTACCTCTAGCTTTCATGGTGCTTACCGTCGTCGATTGGTTGGATGTTGCTCTGTCATAGACTATAAATCGGCCCAGAAACATTTTGGACAGTGGTGTGCAGATGAGTTGAAAGTTGACAGTATGGACTGTAGGGTTGAGGAGTCGCAGGTGATTCTTTTTTGGCGAGACACCACTTCAAACTATGCCCAAGGGCCTCATCTCTATGAACTGCCTTAAGCAGGCTTCCTTAGCAACAATGCAATACTCCAGCCTGGCTGACACGTAGTGTATATCATTTGAAACTTCAGAGCAAATCCTTTTCGTCCCTATTCCTCGTCAATCCCCCGAGTTATCTGGAGTGACAAGAACAGAACCCTGCCAATAGCCCTCCTGTCACGTCTAATACTGCTGACAGCCCATGGTACCTACCACTATGCTAACTTACTGGAACTGATGACCTTGTCTTCACCACTTCGAATTTTCGGGCAAGTCGTCTCTCTGTTGCTGTTGTTGTTGGGAAGATAACTTTGTTCCGCACGGAAAAAATAGATTTGATGTACTGCCAGTACTCGTTGTTGGTTTGGACAGCATATTAGTTGCCTTGTATTACGAAAGGAACCTACTGTTGACTTTATTAAATTAAACCAGAGAGCCTTGAATAAATGAACGGAACTAATATTTAATTACCAAAATAAAAACGTCCGCACACTTTGGCTTGCAAATTTTCGACCTCGTACAGGTCAGGTGGCTTCATCAAGCGTCAAGGATTATTAGGATTTCCTACAATGTATACCTTTGTTTTTGTTGCCTACGAATTCAAATTTGACCACCCTCATAGCCTCCAGTATTTATAGGGCTGTCTGCTCGATTCATTTCCCCCCAACTCCCATTGGCGCTTTTGTGTCTCACATTTTTCACTCTTTGCCATCGGGTTGGTCCTCCTAGAAATCAGCTTCCTCAGTCTTTCAACATTCTTCAAATAGGTGTCAAAACTGTGCTGCCTAAGGATCTTCTGTACAGGCCCCATCAATCCTTCAAAGTAAGTCAGAGCAACTCTTGGACATGCCGTTCGTTCCTCCTCCATCCGTGCCCCATTCCTTCGTTCTACCTCCACCACCATTTGCCCTATTTTCAGACGGTTTAGCAGTCCAGCAGGCTAACCAAACTTCAGTCCTTTCCAATTGTGGTCTCACAATTTCCGTGCTGCTAGAATTCATACACATTCTCACAAACTCTTTCTGTGAAATCGCAGTCAGCTGTTGTCTCGGATGCCCAGATGTGAATGGAATTGTCCCGTCCGGTTTCACGTTCGGTCCAGAGTCAACTCTACCACCACCACTCCACCTGAACTCGACATCAAGGTACGTAAGCACCCCATCTTTCTCCTCCTCAGCAGTCACTTTGATGGCTGTGCTCCAGTTGTTAAACCTTTTTCAAACGATCTTCAAACTTTTCTTTCTTGATGGCAGAGAAGAACATCCAAGGTACTACATTCTCGAGGGTCTAACACTTAGTGAGCTATGATCTCTGCAAGAAACTTAACTACCAGTAGGAGTTGGAGGGATATGAATCGAACAGACAGCCCTATAAGTACTAGAGGCTACTAGAGCGTCCAAATTTGAATTCGTTGCTAACAAAAACGAAGGAAGATGATGAAGTTAGTACCAATAATCTTTGAAGCCTGATAAGACACCTGTATGGGGGGTCTATAAAGTGTGCGGATGTTTTTATTACGGTAATTGTTTAAGTTGTTGATTTCACAATATGAACTGCAAGGAACCAATACTATGAGAGCTCAATACCACTAGCAAAAAAATGTACCGAAGTTCAAGACGCTTTCTCACATAACGTCCAGAATCTCCATTATTCTGTAAATTTTCGATAGTCTGTATCAACAACTATCTTCACCAGGCCTATTTTAAGAATTTAATAGTTCCTGGCTCGTTTGAAAATGTCACATTGCCCACTATGAAAATTCATTTTAAAGTTGAAAATTCACCTATTATCACGCTTACTTTCACAAACACAC
>JAHWFP010206530.1:129745-168045 GCA_023313725.1 Lithobius niger | reverse complement strand
AGATGTGAGCCAGGAATTTTTAAATTCGTCAAATACGCCTAATGCAGATAGTTATTGGTATGGGATATCGAAAATTTTATAGCGGAGATTCTGGACATGAGATTCAGCGTCTTGAACTTCGGTAAATTTTTTTGCTAGTAAACCAAACAGTTGAATATACTGCCTTAATAAAGAAATGAGCTTATTACTTCCTTTACTCTTTGATAAAGGTATTTTTTAGAGATTTCTCTTGGAATGGAATCGCTCAACACCATCTGAGAACACAACACCCCATTGCCTGGGACAAGGTTTCCATTCTGATGAATTCCAACACTCACAACGATGCACATTTGAGGGCCCTTGAGTCTTTGGCGATTAGGCGATTCACAACACTTAAACATCCATTAATGAACCATCACGGGACCGACGTACGAAGGCATTGACAGGTTGGTGGCACCTACGCTGGCTGCCAAGTGGGGTATCCAGATGGCAAATGAAGATCAGTGATGCATCCATCCATGCACGTGTTTTTGAAATCTGGAATTCAGAAACTTTAGACATGTAGTTTTCGGACGTTTTTTGTGTTGTTGACATTTTTTCTGAAGAAGGTGAAGGGTGTGGACTTCACCGAAAATTCAAAGGAACTTTGTTGTGTTTCTGCCTGATGGTTGTGTGTGTTTTCCCGAAGTTATTTCTCTTTCATAAGGTTAAGCAGAAGTTATTACAATTGAAAACTTAAAGCCAACAACCAACAGCCAATAAATTCTTCAGAAAAAATGGACTAAAGCGTTTATTTAGTGAATTTGGTTTTGTACATAGAAATTGTAGATTATTTCTTTTTCACACTATTAGTTATCAATGTCGGAAAAAAATCGGTTGAGGTAAGTTTCATGACGCTGCAACTTCCGTAGTTCTTTGAGGGGCACCAACCAAGTAGCAGCCTTAGACCCATGGTGATCATGGAAAAAGGAACAGTCTCTCACCTTTTTGAAAGATTTGAGCCACACTCGCTGGTGAATGGTTAGTCGAGATAGTTTTAACTTGTTGAAACAAGCTCGGCATAATGTCTCTTTACGCTGCTGGTAGTACACCCCAACTGGACGAGCTTGGCATTTGTCACACTACAAGAAAAGTTTGTAAGTCCGTGTGACCTTAATAACTTGACTAGTAATTGGGGGCTCTTATTGCGTTTACCTTATCTATCTTCATTAGGCCTCGATTTTAAAAATTGTTATTGAGCGCAAAATATAGCTGTCCTGAGTCTAGGCCCTGGGTGCAAATTATTAAGAATGGAAACGCTTACGCAAACATTTTGGCACAATGAATATTTTAATGGTTGGCTTGTCACATGGCTTTCATAAGTATTCCTCCCCCCCCCCCCCTAAATTTATAATGTTAGCCTGCTTTTTAATGATTGTTTATTAAGACCAAACAAAAAAAAATTTGTTTGGTTTAAGAACGAGGTTGCAAATTGAAGGACCCGAAAACCAGGCTATATTTTATTTTTTATTTTGGTTTAATTGCCCACATTTCTTCAACAAGCAAAACTGAAAGCTGAAAATGTGGGTAGAAAACCTAAAAAAATATAACGCATGGCAAAAAATATGATGTATTGCTATTACCTTATTTGTTATCTAGTATTCAGTTTAAATACACGAAACAGTCATCTGCTACTATGAGAGTTCGCAACAAAATTTTGAACAGGGTAGTTTAAGACGCTCATTCTCACAACAGGAATGCAAATATTTTGTGTTCCTGTTGTGAGAATGAGCATTTTAAACGAACCTGTTCAAAACTAGTATTCAGTATTTTTTTTCTAAGTTTTTCGCATATAACTTCTTAGTGGTTTGGGCTAGAGGTTTGAAATTAGCACCATTGAAAAGCTCGTTTCTAGCCGGTTAAAATGGTACATTGGAATGTCAAAATTTGGCAAAAATATGATTTTTTAGTGGATGAACCATGATTCAAATAAAAAATTTTCACCCGCGATAATGTAAGGCACTCGCATGTGCCAGTAAACTAACAATTAACTTTCCATGGACTAAAAAAAATGCATTGAAAAAAAAGGTACAGCTGTCACTTCCGCGAGAGAAAAGCTATCAACTGAATGAAAACCATTTCGAACAGGATTGTTTCATGGTACACATATTATCTGTTAAGAGGATAAACAGCTTATTTATGGGTTTTCAACACAGCATTTATGGCACACAAACACACACCATCTTTTGGGTTTCTAAGGGTCTTCAGCATATCACGGTTGCCTTTCCCAGGTTACTGCCATGAACACTCAAATCCCTCCTTCAGCTGCCTGCAAAGCCTCTAAGGCTACCTTCCCTTGCATACAAGACCCATCCTGTTTGGTTGATGAACCCGGCACAGCCGGTCAAGTCAATTTTGGCATGTGAACCAAGATTGGAAGATAAACTTAATTTTTCTAAATAGTAGTAGGTCAAACACGAGAAGCCTCTTCTATCTAAGATATTGCAGACTTCTAACTTGCTCTATGGAGGCTAGGGCCAGCCAGGAAGAGGAGAATGTTCTGGTATCTAAGATAAAATCTTTTGATTTGCTCTATGGAGTCGTGGGCCAATCAGTAGAACACCACTCTTGTATCTAAGAAGGTAAAACTTCTGACTTGTTCTATAGACACGTGGGCCAATCAGGAGGAAAAGACCACTTTTGTAGCTAAGAGAAGGTAGACTTATGACATGCTGTATGGAGGCGTGGGGAAACCACGGGAAGACTCTTGTATCTAAGAGAAGGGAGACTTCTGACTTGCACATTTACAGAGACATGGGCCAAACAAGAATTCCTCTTGTGTCCAAGAGAAGGTAGGGCTGCAGGCAGTGGATGGGTCACAGCAGAAGGCCCAGGAAAAGCAGCCACTACACATACAACACTAGAAATGCTCACTGGCTCGTAACAAGGTTGCAACCAAGCATATCTTGAAATTTGTTTGGTTACGGGCTTTCAGAGTGGGTAATCTACGAAATAAGCTACCGGTGGAAGTTGTGAAAGCCCCTTCTGTGCTCACATTCGAAAAACATCTTGATATTGTGTTACCTTTTCTCATACCACCCTACGACTATCAAAACTGGTAGTAGGGAATATTCGACATCATAAGCCAGTAAGCTTTCTGTCGAGTTTACATTCATATTCAAATTGATACGATGGACTGATAAGGTTCCTGTATGCAAGAAGGGTTATAAGGTTATAGTAGACTTTTCAGACTTACGGTAAGCTTTGGGGGGGGGGGAATAAAGTGGCCTGAAGGTTAGCAAGCTGTTTCGCATGTCCCAGGTTTAAGCCTGACCTTAGCCACCTCAGGCATTTTCGGGAAGCATAGGACACTTTGACGCTTCGTGCCTCATCTCAATTGTGGCATAACGGATCCTAGAAACTCCCAATTACCTAGCAAACTCATTCCTCTCTCCTTCTGGTGCCATGACGTCGCCAGGGAGCGCATCAAACCTACAAAATAGGCTTTGCAGCCTGGTAGGCTTATAAAGGTATAATAGGCTTTGTAGACTAGTAGACTATTAAGGTTATAGTAGGCTTTGCAAGGTCAGTGACCCACAGGTGATCGATTCAAATCCCAATATGAAGCTAACCTCAGTGTACGATTTTGCAGAGCGTATTTCTTATTGTTGAGAATTTTTGTTCACAATTTGTGGAAATGGACACGAATGCTATTAATGGCATGATCTGTTACTGTTTTTTTTTCTTTTTTCTTTCGTTTATCATTTTCTTGACAAAATAATCATTACCTGATCAAGATTTTCTGGAACACACTTAATGGTCACTGGTGGGATGATTGCTGTCGATCCGCCAAAGGAATGTTGTTTGTACGTCTTGCCTCGGACCTTGTAATCCTGGCCGTAATATTGCTGGCTAGTAGGGAAACCAACCAAAAAATAAAAAATTGTAAAAAAATAAAATGTGAACAAAATAAAAAAAAACATTGAAAGACAAATTGAGCAATTTACAGTCTTATATGTTACAACAACAAGCTTTTTAAGACATTTGAGAATCATTATATATATTTTAGACAATTTCAAAAATGGATTTGAAATTTTTAACTTTTAGTACCATTCTTCCTACAAATACAAGAACTCTGAAAAATTTTCAAACCCGTTAATTTGTATACATCGATTTTTTTTTTTTATTAAATTCACATATCCAGTAACAGTATGTACCGGAGAAGTGGTGTGAAATGTCTCAAGTGTAAGTAGACCAGCAAAGCGATTCAATTTTGCATCAATTTCGCTCTGAGACCACGGTCCTGTCTTCTCAGCTGTGTTTGTGTGTCTTCTCTTGGGTTCCCTGGAAACTCTTATGAAACTCGCTCTTTGTCCTTGGACTTTTCTTTTGCGTGGGCATACATACATGCCTGGCAATGGTTCACGTTCTAAATCCGACCGTAAACAAAATATAAATTTTACGTAGCCTTGTAAATATATTATTTGTTGGTTAGGCCGGTCTACAGCCATTGATTTTATGGTGGTGGCATGGCTTACTAAAAAAAAAAAAAAATTGCCAAGGTGTTGTCGAAGTTTAAGCTGAATCCGTCTGTATTGTTTTCTTACCAGGGAGCACAGTCTTTGTGGAGACCTGGCGGTCTCTCGTAAACAGCACCATGCATAAATGGTTTCTTGTATTCCTTAACGCTAGGCCTCTCAATGCCTTGGTAGCCAATAGGTACATTGGATGGTGGGGGCGTTTTGAAACGGACTTCATGGCGAACAACATAACCTTGCGAGCTTGCAACTTTTTTCTGTATTTCCCGGACAAACGACGTCATCTACACAAATAAATAAAATGGAAACTGTAAATTGCAAGCGTGATACAAGGAGCCGATGAAGCGAGCCCCCTCTGGAGGCCCCCTCTGGAGGTGAGGGCTCAAAGGAAAAGAAAACAAACGTGTTCAATTTTTCCTGGTGATACAGAATGGTAGGGAAATGTTCATTAACAGTGACGCTTCAACAAGCTGTGTAAGCAACAACTGCGGAAGAAATTAATGATTTGTGTCTTACTTCTACGATTTTGTTGTCTTCTACAACAATGAGAGGCTCAGTAGGTGGCATCATAGTCAGACCGAGACGGTTATGAGGAAAGGTTTGTGGGAATGGCTTGCGTTCTTGGCCTGAATTGAAGGCTAGCCGTGCCTTCTTAGGAGGGTCTGGTTGAAAGAAAAAAAAAAACTGTTAAGTATAACAGTGACTTTATCTATGATAAATTCAGCAAAAGGTCCAACGTAAATGCAGTTGCTCTGTAAAGAATGGCAAACACTGTTTTTGTAAAGAGTTGGGCAAAAACAGACAGATCACTATCGCCAATACAGCAGCCTAAAAACTTAAAATTTTGATAACCTTGAAACTCAGTGCCAAGGTCATTGTAATTCATAATTTGTTGGCCTCTCCCTTAACCTTCAGGAGGTTCATAATGGGCCTTGCAGCTTTTGCCTGGCAACATAAGTACTCACAGCAAGAAAGACAGGAGTCAGTCGGTTCTGGATGACGCATGTTACATTTTTGCATATATCATTATTTTAATCAAACCATTAAGTCTTCGTTATCACAATTCCATGCAATATTTTACTGCCTTCAGCATTGACTGACTATGGGGGGGGGGGAGGATGTTCATTTATCACGTGTCACCTTGCATTTAACTAACAAAAATGAGCTAATTAAATAGCAACACTGGAGCCAGAACATACCGAGGACTTCAAAGACTAATTAGTTTATGCACTGAATAAAAAATGTGTGAGCGCTGACAATTTGTACAAAATCAGAAACGTTGTTTTCAGTTTGTAGTACACATCAGGTTTATATTAGGCAAGTTTGAAGATGTTTTTGTACGAAAAGTATGAGTAACAATTTTCAAGAACTCGCGGCGTTTACATGAAGTTTTCCAGCAGCATTGCACACCTGGAGTTCTAGTTTTCAGGCTTTAAAGCGTTACAAGTACGAACCATGCAAACCAAATGCCGCCGTGCCTTCTCCATGCAGTTTTCCAGTCTCAGTATTTCCAGTTTGCATTCACTGCATGGGCTAAAAGAGTGACCATGGGGCAATGAAAGAAAATATAGGCAATTTCTGTAAAAATAGATTTAAAAATTATAATTTACCCATGCTAGAACCAAAACCCTGACAATTACGGAACAGGATCAAACACTACAGAGAAAATTATCATAGGCTTAATGCAACTTTTTTTTTTAACTGCGAAATGCCAGTTATTTTTTGGCAAGAACGAAGGCTTATTAGGTAGTTTTATGGTAAAAAAATTTTTTTGGTTATGATGTTACCCGATTTGATTTGTTGAAAATCACGATGTGAGAAACACTCCATGCTTTCCATCCAGATACTGACAGTCTGTCAGGATTCCATACTTTTCAAGGCCTGGAAAATTTCCAGCTAGCATATGAAACCTGATAAGGAGCCAATTCAGCAGTCCAAAAAGTTATCTCCTTGTGGCCCGTTTATTTGCTTTTATTGATGTTATTTGTATTGTTTTAAGAACCCTTTCGAGCTAAGGGACCGGTCATTATTTATTTCCCGGGAAGAGGGAGTTATGGATTTTTTCGACCCTCTCGAGATGGGGGGGAGGGAAGAAAGGGTCATACATTTTCTTGGGGGGGGGGGGGGGGGGCCCCCCCGGCCCCCCAGGCGGGGCCCCCCCCCCCCCCCCCCCACCATAATTTAAGTTTTTATAAGATCATATTACCTTAAGTGCTATTCGGTGAATAGTATAAAAAGATGTTGCTTGTGCTGATGTGTTAAACACATGACATGCTAACTGTTAACTCCGTTAGTAGTGCCAATGTGTGTCTGTAGGCTCAATGTCTGCGTTAAAACTTAACTCTACTGTCAACTATATAATAAAAGTGGTAAACCGGAACTAGATGAGCCGGAGTTGAATGAGGAAAAAGTGACGTGAAGGGTATTGTTGTCAATGTCCTGTGACAATTTCTTTTTGCAAGGTAGCAATGAATAAGGCCGAGAAGATTGATTCTTTAAGCGGTAAAACGGAACTAGAAGAGGAGGAAGTGACGCAAAAGACAGCGAAAAAGAGAGCGGGTTCATTCATTTGCACAGTAGCAAAGAAAAAGAGGAGCGGGTTCATTTTTTGCATGATAGCAAAGAAAAACGGCGATCGTTCAGCAGAGTAGGGTATTGTCTATTCATAGTAACAATCAGCAAATTAAAATAAAATAATACGATAAACCTTTAGTATTTCATCAAGTCAGTTAGCATGATTGCTTAGCGATCTAAAATACTTGCCGAGAGACTTCAGAAATTTCTTCAGGTCACCCATATTTTGACTGGCCCTTTGAATTGGCTGCAACCTTAATACGAGATAGAAATACGAGATAGAAAGGTTAATTAAAAAGGTGTATGTACATGCACAGGCTAGTGTCTCGCACCATCACCAATAAAATATGATTTTTTAGATGATCATTTCAACAGTTATGTAAAAAATAAAAACACTGACTTCAGTTGTATTTGGCGGGCTCCTAAAAATCTGGAGTGAGGGGGGAGGGAAAAAGAAACCCTCATCTCAATTTTCATTCTAATGGTATCATGGCTTACGTTCAGGTCACATTACTGATATCATCTAGTACAGGATAAGCATGTCATCGACCAATATGGTATGTATCGGGGACAAACCAGACTGCATCACCAGTGGTATTATTGCATGCAAAATGGGGGCACAATACATCATAGAGACAAGTGAATGTATAAATTAAGGCTAGGCCTAGCTGAACCCTGCATACCACACGCCACAGTGTCCTGTAGTTCCCTGCACAGCTACTTTTGCAGCTACACTGCCCCTCAATCACCCGGGTTGAGCATTTCCCTGTGGGCCTGGTCGTGGGTGTGCTCAGTTGATGCTGTGTAGTTGACGGTTCTCTCAACTCCACGTTGCGTTGGCATTCATTTTTTGGATTTGCATTTGAATTGGTTGCCTATTCCCGTTACTACAGTGCCTTTGGTAACCACCAAACCAAACTCGTCCATCTGGAGACAGTTTGGTACAACACCGGATGTGTGATGTCAAGTGGGTGGCTCTGCCTCAAGACTGGATGAGGTTGGTTGAGTTTGGCTTGGTAATTTCGAAGGCAAGGTTAAGGGCCATTCTGACATCACCCAGCAAATGGTACAGCAACGGCAACGACGGTTTGTGAACGAGAACGGTAGTTGTTCTCACAAACGACCTGCTGCTGGAGCTAGCCAAATTTGTAGTAAATAGAGCAACACGAACTCCTTGCACAGACGACTTGAAAATGAAATATAATTCGTGGAAGCTCAAACTTTTGCACATCCAGGTAGGATACTATTTTTTTTTTGCGTGCAAATGCAGCGTCTCACTCAGCTCTCACCCCAACACACATGCCCGCACACGCCTCAATGACGAGGCCGCATGAATTATTACATCGAAATAGCATTCAAAACCACTGCCTCGAGACGTGAGGAATTTTACAACACTATTATTTAGCGCATCTCCCTCCCCCCACCTCCTGCGTCTTTATATTGTATTTTTCCCCTTGACGCCATACAACTAGAGGAAATCGTGTTTCGATAAATGATCTGCTTGTAAGGCTCGGCCAGATTCAGCGCCATGTTGCTGTGACATAGTGCATTCAAATACAATTCATTATCTGACTAATCATGATCGTGTATACCACTACATGGTAAGATATCCGTCTGCCTGTGTAAAAGCTTCAAATGTGACCGCCAAGACACCTGACACAAAATACGATTCATATTTTGTGCCGAGCATGTTACTTAGGTCGAAGATATGCTAAACGATTGATAGTCAGTGGCTTAACTAGTGGGCAGGCAATTCGCCCCCTCTGTAAGTATTCGGCAAATAGGCCAAGTCACTTTTTGCATAGCTTAAAAAAAAACCTCGACTATCCTGAAGACGCATTTTATTTATAAAAAAATAAGTATCTAGTATGAAAAACTGAAAGATTAACATTACACATTTTTTATGCGTATAATGCAGTCAGCAAAACTGATTTTATAAAAATGTTTCCAACGGTACTTTACAAGGCTGAAAAACAGCAAAAATGCGTCGGCTTCCGGGGCCCAGGACCCTCATGGGCAGGGCTGGAAAATGTTCCGTATCCTGGTATCTAGGATACCGGGAAGGTTGAGATGTTAGCGGGAAGCTACGAGCTACGGAAAAAAAATCATTGTAAGTGTAGTTTCAGAAATTTCAAAAGCCACTTGCTCATAACAGCAAGTGGTTAACTTAATATGGTTTGCATTTTGTTTTAAACGCAAAGACGAGTTCCCAACTCGTCTTTAGTAGCTGTTGTTTTAGTAGCTGCACAGAGCAAAGCGTTTTAGTCAAGTTACTTTCTCTCCTGCAACTGTAGTGGGCATAGTCCACTCTCTCAGGCCAGCAAGAAAGACGGGTGGGGTGAAGGGGTTGTGGGCGGGGGATGAGTCTAACTACAACGATTCTTAACGGTGGCTAACTTGCGCAAATGTCTTGAAGTGTTGTAGGAATGATAATAAATTTTACTGCCTGAAAAAATTAAACGCTTGGTATGTATTGACTATAATTAAAATAAAATAAAATACTCCAGCAATTGCAACAAGAGCTTTGAAAGGTTCCGTCTGTTGAGAAAAAGTTCCGTTTGCTGTCAACAGTACAAACATTTTTTTTTTAGTAAATAAAACAAAAACTGTTAGTCAAAATTTCGTATCTGCTACACAAGTTTCATTTTGCATCGTAGTTTAGCTAATCAACTTGTATTGGGGGGGGGGGGGAGGAGTCGAGCACTGCGTATTTATGTGGCAGCAGACACGCTAAAAAAAAGATCATTAGGTCCACATTATAATGGAGCGGGAAGGCTAACATGGGATACAGGGAAGTTTGGAACTTTTTCCAGCCCTGCCCATGGGGGAGCTCACAGCACTCCCCCAGAGCCCCTGGATTATATTGGTTTCTCCCTCCACACCATTCGGCTAAATGGTTAGTGTTGCCCCCTCAGTACAAAAGCCTAGTTACGCCATTGTTCGTAGTGACCAGACGTAAATCAACTTAACAAAAGAGGAGTTATCGCCATACACATAACTTAAATCAACGTAAGGCGGTGAGTTATTCATCCTACCTTAAATTAAACGTTGATCACCTATTTACAAACTAATCACATGTATAAATTCTTGCATGTATCAATAAATTCTTTCAAATGTTAATGGGACAAATCCCAGGAGTCTTGTTTAAATTCTGTTACTAGAATCCTACTTAAAATTTTTACTAGATGTCAAAATGTGCTCTGTGCTATCACAAGATTCATAATAAAAAAAAATAAGGCCAAAATTTGTTCTGATTTACAACCATACGTAATTTTCCACGATTTATTTACCTCTAGTAACTGTAACAACACAGCGTCCTCGTTGCCCTTAGTAACTGTGCGTTGATAGGGGCACGAACTGTAAAGTCATCGGATCCAAGATGCACACTCGTTCACCAAGAAACTTCACCAACACCCGGCAACAACCATATTCCAGGCGTCAAACTGGAAAATGGTCTAATGAGTTAATTGTTTAATGTTTTGCTAAATAAAAAAAAAAGCTGGAAAATCATTTAAATGGAATATCGTACAATGCATAATAGTCTTCCTGGACAATAATATTTTAACAATTACGTGTAATTAGTTGAGGTTTCTGATCAGAGCCAACCGTGAAATATCGTTAATCAATTTTTTCCTGGAGAGATCCGAAAGAATCTGTACACAGATAATCTGTGGATATGTATAAGGAAGGCCATTAACATATAATATAAACTTAACAGAAAAATGGCTTCTGTTCTTGTTTGAATTTCCACTGAGTTTCACTAAGGAGTTTTGGTTTCATTTAATGACGACACAAACAGATCAAATAAATACAGATGCAAACCTATTTACGTTGCATTTTGGACTTGTATGTCAGACTGCCTGAGTGGGGAATCGAATCCACGACCTTTGAAACAATAGATTAGAGAACGACATCCTCTAATCGTTCTCTAATCTGTGTTTGAAACCAAAGGCCTAGTTTCTAAGTTCAAAAAAAAAATTAAGTCACAAAGCGGAAACATCTTAAAATATGTATTTTTTTTCGTAATAAATTGTCGTTTTATATAATACTATTAATTTTCTGAACAATGTTCACGCAAACTGAGGGCCTGAAATTTCGCCAACAACTGATTTCGTTAATTTCACCAGGAACAAGATTCAGGATCGTTCAGGATTCAATGAGTGCTCCATCGGTGCTCCATACTTTTTCAAATATTTACAAGGTGCACTTCACAACGACCACAAACATTGATCATCTTTGAGAAGCTATTACGTTTTTATTTCGGCATGGTTACACGATAACTAAAAGTTTAATTTAAGAAATCGTAATTAAAGTTTGCTTTCACGTAACTTAACACTAATACTTAGTAGCACTGAAAGAAACTGAGTTTGCTCTTTAAGCGTCTACTACGCCAACGATGTTGGCGACGATGGGTCAGGTGTGGAACTTCGGAGCACCTTTCAGACATACTCTTTCATCAAAAGTCAGTAATGGCGCCCAGGATGGTGGATGCTTGATGTCATTGATTCCCCCCAAATTATGTTTTTCGCACGTTGCCGAATCTCCAATCACCATATATTAGGTAAAAATCGAAATTTGTGTGTTCGTCATTCTGATTCACGTGATTGCGGCGTTTAAACGACAATAAATCACGAAAATCGCTTCAATGTTAACCGGCGTGCGATTCATTCTTTGCACGTCTAATGCAAAATGGTTGCTAATTATTTTGCTCCTTCGCCTCCACGTGTTAGACGTCAGATATGACGGACACCTGTTATTAGTTGTTAAATACATAAATCGTTAAAGTGAAGTGTATTAGAAGAGACGGTGTATATGTCGTGCAGAACCCAACAGTTAAGAAGGGCCCTGGACTATTTTTGCATTGTTGTTGATTGTAGTTTGGTAACTACGTCGCGAGTTGATAGTTGTGTTGCAAGTGGCATGTTTATTTTAGAACTACTGTAAAATGGGGTGTTGACATGCATTGACTACTTAAAATTGTGTTGCATGCCGCCAGCGTTGTTTCTGAATAGTAAAATGTAGAACCTGTCCCGTACTCGACCACCAACGATTGTTCCGTACTCAATAAAAACCTTTCTTTTGTGTAAATAAGGCTGTGTCCTAGTGGTGAGAGGAGGTCACTAGAACGGGGATGAATACTCTTATAACAATAACACTTCAACAGAAATACGGCCCCTCTCCCATCCGTATCGTTTTGTGCTAGAATTATGTCAATTGATTTGCTGAAAAACGTTTTTGGGGGCCACTTCCACGGCGACTCCAAGCTCGTCCACCATCGATCTATATATGTGGAAGGTTGTACTATCGCCATTGGTGTAAAGGTAAATCAAGGTCTCCGTTCACGAAAATAATGTCAGTTTTTTTCCAAATTACGAGCCTTGCTCGCGCTATCGCGCTCGCTGCGGCTAACTACATAACATCAGAAAACGCAACCAAAAATTTAGCCGTCTAACCTTCACGCGCCGGAATCTAGATAGGGTGGCCATCATGCTCGGAGCTTCTGCGGAAGAGGACCCGCTCTCGCGAACTAAACGTGCTGCATCATCTGTAGGAAGCGAATACGAACTAAGCTTCACCATGGTTACTTCCGGGCAAACCCAAGATGGTGGTGACGCGTGCTCAAGGCGATTGCTCGAGTGATTCCACAGTACGGCAAGCCACACATGCATGGTGTTACATTTCATAAATTTTCCAGCAAGAAATTGTATCCATATAAAGTCGGAAAGCAATGAACTGGTCCAATTACTTACACACAAAACACTTACCGCTATAAATTTACGAAACGCTGGCAGGGCCGTCGGTTCAATCCCGCTCTACTTAGCTACGCTGGTAGGCGCTGGTCGCGTATCTCAAACGTCACTTCTGCATTGTCCGCAGTTTGTGCTCTCGTGGCAAAATTACTGAACTATCCGAGTCTCTGGGCCGGAGTTTTGCATGCGTTGCTTGAGCGGTAGGCTAAGTCTAGCAAGTGAGTTATCCCGTAACGAAAGTGTAGTTATTAATCCAAGCTATAAGCAAGCCCTATTTACTCACTTCGAAATCCACTCAAGTTTCCATCGAAAGTACTCGTGATCAAAACGTGCTGCGCTGTCTGTAGGACGCGATATGCCGGCATTACTACTTCCGGACGAAACCAAGACTGAAAGTAAAACCAAGTGTTTACTGGTAATGTACAGGAGACAAGCGCTGGTCACGTCGCTCAACTACCACTTCTGCATTGTCCGCAGTTTGTGCTTTCGTGGCAAAATTGAGTAAGTACAGTATCTGTAACGGAGTTTTGCATGCGTTACTTGAGCGGTAAGTATAGCAAGTGAGTTATTCCGTAACGAAGTGTACAATTGATCCATTAAACAACTTTTCCCCCATACTTTTTTGGGGCAAAGGCTTAGTTTAGCCCTTATAAATTATTGAAAATTGCTCTTGTTGATGTCAATCACCGCCTTTGCTTATTCCCCGAATTGGTTGACTTTCCGGTACACACGTCGCAGTGCGTTGACTCCCTTAACACCATACTTAGAAAACAGAATTTCTTCAGCTAGGCTACACAATGCCAACTAAACCCAGACTAAACTAATGCTAAACTAATGCCAACCCGAAATCCAGACTGAAACCTCCACCTGGCAGCAATCGCATTAGAGAAGCGGTGGCTTCACGTGAGCAAATAGAGAAACCAACATTAGAGTCCACAAGTGCAAACACCACTACAACTAAAGCCAGGCAACCATAAAACACGTGCAGTAAGCCTGAAAAAGTAGATAACTACGGGACGCCAAAAAAAAAAAAGGAAAACAGCTGAAACTCAACCAAGCGGAAAACAAATAGCTCCAGACTCCCCGAAAACACCCTGGGATATCTACAAAGTCCCACGTGGGCAACTCAATACAGTCTACATTGGAGATACAAGGAGAGGCATTAATTTACACCTACTTGATCATATCACGGAATCCAGAATGCGAGACCACTCAAACGAGGTGGGTAGCCGTTGTTATGCCACGTAACACCAAATCGACTGAAATGGAACATGAACATTAATCAAATACAACTCAAAATTGACCAGTATTTATGAGCGCTTCAATCACTGGCCATCAAGCACCACGAAAACATGTGAGTTAAAACTTGTTTTTATATTTACAACTGCCATCACAACCTTTCATTTAGGCCTACCGTCTTGTGCACCCAACAAGAATAACTTTCCCTCAAATGGCACAAATCTCTCCAGGTGACAACAGCGCTAGACCATAAAAATTAGTGGTCGTGCGTGCGAGATTCAAACAAACAGCGAGCGATCCGAACAACCCTCTCCAATATCGGTCGCCACTCGCCATTTGGCTAATGGAAATCGGTAGTTGGCGACCTGAAATTTAGCCTTACTCGCCAAAATGGCGACTAGCAATAGAGAATGACACTCAAAAACGATATCTTGGGAACCGTACAAGTTAAGAGACGAACGGTTTGCAGCGTTATGCTCAGATTTATAAGGACTACGTAACTGCTTTATCTTCATTAATACTGGGGTTAAAGAGAATTTTACAATTTCGTAAATGCATGAATTCGAAAAACCACGCATCATGCTAGATGTCATTGGTATGACGAGTGCTTTGTAAGGTCTACTGGCCAAGTGGCGACTGCTACTGGCTTCACATTCGAGAGGGCTGCTAGCAAAATTGTCTTGCATGCCTTCTGCCGCTATGGCTTCGGCTGGGAGCAAGTCATAAATCTACTACCTTTTTTTTTATTTCAATATAAATTTGTAAAGCTGCTGCTGCTTTTCTTGCTCAGCAAGTGACGACAACGATTATGCCACTGTATGCTCCTGTTGTTGATTGACTGTGGTAACCCAGCCCCGTGTGAGAAAGTGCTGCGACAAATTCCAGGCGGCCGCAGAAAATATTCGCGGTCAATTTTTTTTTTACCGTAAGTCGTAATCATTTGCGTACTACATGATACGGATTCACTCTGGGGTTAATACAATGCCTTTTTCATTTAGTTAGATCGTCCTCCTCCAAAATCAACCATAATTCATCGTTAAAGTTAATTTCCAACCTCAAAATCACTCGTTACTACACGATTGGATGAGCGAGAGCTGAAATGCAGCGAAAGCGTTTATCGCCTGACCAAGCCAGTGATCGAACAAACTTCCGGAAAATGGCGCGAACTAGGCGGAATTCCTGATCCTAACTCTCGTTAATCGGCGTTGTATGCAACTGCAAAATAAAATGGAAGTAACATTTTTAAGATGGTAATACACATTTAAGCTATTGTGATGTATTCAACAAAAGCGAAAGTCATTTTCCGATGATTTGATGAGAACTTTTTGAGGTGAAAGTTCGTTAATTTACTTGCTCTTTTGGCATCCTGCAGTGAATTTATCTTTTATCAAAGTTTGTTTTTTCATTTCTAATCAAAGTATTGGCAAACTAATAGAGAAGTCGGAGTATTTTTTTAGATTTCATGGAAGTCAGAAATTTCACGGAAATCAGAAATTACGGAAGTGTTCTACAAACTTATGTTAACAAAAGTTGCACACTACAGGAAGTTTCTGCTTTTGTTAAGGTATTTCCAAATGTCCAACAGCAAAAATGTTCTGCAGACTCTGTGACTTGAGTTTCAGTAATTTAGTGAATGGTCATTTCACCAAGTTGATGATGCTAAAAATCGTACTTTTATGATGATGTACCAGGTTTGCCACATCCAACATAAACAAATTAACAAGACATTTTAAAAATCAGTTTAAGGGGCTTATTTTTACGAGCATTTAAAAAATGTTACTGTGGATAAAGTAAGGCCTAACAAAAAAAAATTGTATGCTTCGCGAAACCCAACAGACCCAAACTTTTCCTTCCGACCCTAACAGTTGACGCGATCGCGACGCGGGTGTGAGGACAAAACAAATCCCAGCAAAGGTTGACAGCATCCAGGTTTCACCAATGCACAGCCGAGCTGGGCATGAAACAAATATATGGTGTGTAATCAACTTCATGCTATGCCTACTAACATATGCGAGTTAGTCCATGAATCATCGCCCAGTGGCAGAAAAAGCACGACGTGTGTCGCAGAAAAAAATATGTGTCTTGTCTACAGACTAATCAAAGCTCTTTCTAACAACACATACGATTACGGACAAACTTTGCATTTAGTTTGTAAGGTTGGTTGCCTGTAGGTGTCGAATTTGCCTGTATAACAAGTAATTTTTTTTTTTAGTAAAACATCCTTTTGCCACGTTATGTCTTGCTGCACCTTAATTCCCAACGTGTTTAGTGGCCAAGAACTGGCCGTTTCTCTCCTACTGCTCCGTCTCTTGCTCTGTCTGTTGTGTATGCAAATACTTTCCTGTCTATCTAACGGATGCCTGCTACGCCACGTGACGTCTTCGTAGTAAGCATCAGAGGCGTACGCAAAGGGGGGGCACAAGGGGCACGAGCCCCCCCCCCCCAAGGAAAGTCAGACGCCCCCATGTCACAGGCCAAACTTGTCTGTCGTGATTTTTCGTATGATAATAAATGTCATAAGTATTTCAAATTGTCATGCAGCCCCAAAATTTATAATCTCAGAATTAAAGAAAAAACATTCTGCTGAAGATGTTAAAAGTTGTTCCACTGTGGCCCCCCCCCCCCCCAAAAAAAAGTTACTGAAAATGGACTGAAAAATGCTCTAAAAATATGCGATTTTTCAGAGCTCCCGCACCCCCTGGCTGGTTATTAATAATATTTAGTGCCACAAGGCGCCCCCTCAAGCACTGTGCCCCTCCCAAAAAAAATTTCTGCGTACGCCACTGGTAAGCATCAACGTGGTAGCGTACTCGTAGAAAGTTGTTTGCAGTGTGGGATGAAAGTTCGTATATTCGTTCGTTAGGAGCATATTTGAATAGGATATACCTATTCAAATATTTGTCTCAAAAAAATTTGCTTCTCGAGTCCAAGTCAGTTGCCTCTACGCTTTCAACTCTTCCCTCCCTGCTATGTTGCAGTGGGAATGATCCGTGCTTTTTGGATTGTACATTAGCAAGTGGAGGGAGGGGAAGGAGATTGAAATCTACACATATTGGCACTTTTTTGTTTTGATAGTGTGACTTGCCCAGTAGAATTAGTTACGGTAGACTTTGGTATTTAATAAAAAAAAAATTTTTTTTTTGTGGGGTACGGGTGGCGAACGAGCCTGAACACGAGAAAAAGTTTTTGAATGGATATTCGAAAATTTTTATTGTGAATATTCGAATGCAATTTTCTCCTGTTCTTCTGACCAAAACGAGGATTGCATATAGGGATCGGCCGATATGACTTTTTAGTTTTTACCGATGCGATACCGATGATGGGTAAACCAATCCGATAAGAAACCGATGCCGATAATAATACAAAATTGCGACTAAAAGTTTAAATTACATACAAAAAATGCAATATCGGTTTCTGGTTTTGCGTGGGTTCCAACTGTTGAGATTATCCAAAAAGTTCTGTGCAGCAATAACAGCATTTTTACTCTTGTTCCTACTTATGGCTTCAGTACATTCATCTTGTCAGTTAGATTTTAGTTGGTTGTTGTAAAACTTAGAGCATGGAACTGTCACGTGCTACATTTTCATTACAAACCGAGCAAATGGCTTTGCTTTTCTCACTTGGTTATTGCTTTTGCCGCGCTTTGTGTCAGTTTTTCAGGGAAGACAGATTTGTAATGAAGTTAGACCAATGGAATGGAGCTCGTAGATTCTTTTTTGTTTTCTGTTTGGTTGCTGGTAGCTTGAATGGACTGGAAGGTTTGCTTCAAGATAGATGGAATGCTAGTATATAGGAAGGTTGGTCATTATCAGCTCATTAAGTGACGTCCCTGGAGGCGTGCATACTGGAGCCTTTCCGGTTTGACTTTTGCGCAAGCTGTAGGAAACTCCTTGAGCGGCGCTGTTATGCCAGTGGAGGCTGCATAATCAACAGCTAATGGCACAACAATATGCAAAAATTCGGAATTCCCTTCCCCCCGGCTTGCTTGATGAAATTTGTGGTTTTAAAAATGTCGACGCTAGGCTACTAACTTGAAAGATCGAAGTCATTACAACCACACAAAACGTACAATTTCGTAGCCAACCGCTAGATTTAAATAGCACTTGAGATGTCTTGAGGAGGTTGTATAGTGGTGTAGTAAATAGCCTGAAGAAGATAGTCGGTCGTTTTTAGCATTTACAGCAAAGGGCTATCGAAAATTCGAAAGATATTGGAGGGAGAAATACCTTTGAACTTGAAATTGTGCATTTTGTGTGTTGAAATTTGTGGTGTATTAGTTTTTGTTTAACACCCCGACATACAACGAAACATTTGAAAATCAAAACAAAGCTAGACAAATCACCACAAAAAATCCAAAGCCATTGAAATCACCATCCTAAATACAAAAACAAAATACAGCAAAAAAAAAAT
The DNA here is from genome assembly GCA_023313725.1 of Lithobius niger. Taxonomy (NCBI): domain Eukaryota; kingdom Metazoa; phylum Arthropoda; class Chilopoda; order Lithobiomorpha; family Lithobiidae; genus Lithobius; species Lithobius niger. Next base: position 149,576 of record JAHWFP010206530.1, on the reverse strand, counting down.
ACCCCACACATTTCTATAGGATCGTTTACTTTGAAGTGTAGAACTCATGATTTAAGCATTACTCGAACTTCAATCGCTTCACAACTCATGTTTTCTGCTTATTTTCTAGTGTGATTTTAACACTTATGTGTTAACGCAGCCAATCAATGCACACGTGTGTTTTATTAACGCGCGTTGACGTAGCCATTGCACACATGACCGTGAAATAACGGCAGTACGCGCCAAACCATGGAGGTGTATCGAAGAAAACGTGTAGTTTTCGCATACATTGCATATTTCGCGGTGGTTTTTTACCTTCCCAATAAATAGTTCTATGTCAGTGTTGTCGCGATTGGCCGCCATTTTTGTTGTCGCTAAATCACCAATGTGTTCAACGCTTCGGTCACACAAGTTACTGAGAAACCGCAGGTGCGTTTGCGTTCGGTAACACTTTTGCGGTAAACAACGGGCGTGTGCACCGCTCAAGTCATACAAGGTAATCGGGGACGCAATTACATTTTTTTAACGCTGCGTTGACGGGGGGAAGTGCGGTGCAAAACGAACGCACTTGCGGTAATGCAACGTCGACGCAGGTACGTGTGCACTGTGCAGTAACCAATCGGTACTGTAGCGTCAACCCGCGTTAACAAAACGCACGTGTGCACCGGTACGAAGGCTTGTGTTCTGGGAACACTACTGCTTCGGATCCAACCCTCTCGAATGTCAATCTAGTAGAAGTCGCCGTTTGGGTGAGCGAGGCTAAATTCCAAGTCGCCAACTGTTGATTTCCATTTGCTAAATGGCAAGTGGCGACCGGCATTGGAGAGTGTAGGGTAGATAGCAGCAGCGGGTCTTGAAATAGTAAATTTTCTTCAAACTATGTGGACTATGCACGTCAGAATTGTAGCCTTTCATCAATTTACAAGTGTACCCATATATTTGTTTTTGCAGCTAAATTACGACTATTATTGTTTGCAGCTTTGTCCATTATGTAGTTGGATAGTCGTTAAAACGGCAACCATGACGACGACGGAAGACGTCTTGTCGGTGGTGAACCACGTACGCCACAAGAAGAGCGATGGAACCCTATATGTGATGGCAGAGCGCCTTGCCTGGATCATGAATGGCAAGGACACTTTCTCCATCAGCCACAATTATGCCGACATTAAAAGTAAGTTTTAAGATTGATTTTTAAAGTCTCGATTTGTTTATCTTGAGTGTTGGAAACACAGATTCCATTCGACAACAAGGATCTGTTTAAGTTTTGCTACTACACAAGTGCAAACGTTGACCCACTCAAGATTTAGGACTCTGGTAGAGTTTTGCTAATGAGCAAGGAGTGCTGCATAACTTTTGCTTTCTTTTTTGTTGAATCAGTTGGCACTATACAGAAATCCACCAGCCACTGACCAGCCTAAACCATGCGCAATGGCTGTTTGCCGTGACGTCACCATGAGTTAGCCAATGACGAACGAGAACAACGGCTGTTTGGCCGTCTGATTGCACGTCACAGCAAACATCCATGGCGCGTGGTATAGGCTTGATACAGCCATACTTATTAGTGTTGTTCGATTTTCGATAAGCAATTCATCGCGATTCGTTGTTGAGCATTCGTTCGATGTTGAGTTGACATTTGATGTTTTTTCTTTTTTTTTCCTGCGGCTTGTCCGCGGACATGACGATAATTTTGCTAAATATTGACCGATTTTGACATTCAAATATACCATTTTAACCGTTTTTTCTCCAGCTTTCCAATTGTGCAAACCACAAGTCACTAGCTACAACTGTTCTGAAGTTATTTCTAAAAAAAAAAAACATTTAGCTTAACATTTTTAAACAAAAGTGCCCTCCAAATGGATAAGAAAAATTGCTGCTCACTACTTATTTAACGGGGACTAATGTTTTAGTCACCACATTAGGTACTTGGCTGTTGATTAGATAATAAAAATATTTTCACGTCTTCATACAGGACATGAATTGTGCAGTAAACATTTGGCCTGTGTGAATTTTTTTTTTGGTTAGGTTTTTTTTTCTGGCGTATATACGAGTCAATACAGTAATCGCAGAAATATTAGTTTACCGACATGAAGTGACATGCTGGCTGAGTCATAGAAGCCACCGCCTTCTCTTCCCCCCTCCCTCCATGACAGTGGGCATATCCCATCCTCCCCCTCAACACTTTCTCCCAAGTCACTTCCCTTTTAGGTGGGTTCCGATTTTATTTAAACAACAAACGTCAAAATGCATCGAACATCGAAACACATCGAAGTAAGAAAATTTACACGAATCGACATCGAAATAAGCAGCATCGTAACAACACTGATTCTCCTTTGATAATCGTTTGTCCTTGTTTGCAGTGCAAAAGATTTCTCCTGATGGTAAATCGAAAGTGCAGCTGCAAGTGGTGCTCCACAATGGAGGTGCATCAACGTTCCATTTTATTAATCCAGAAGGCCAAGAGGTGCAAGTGCGGGACCGTGATGCCACAAAAGAGCTTCTTCAGCAACTATTGCCACAGTTTAAGCGGAAGGTTAACAAAGAGCTGGAAGAGAAGAACCGCATCTTGGCCGAGGATCCGGAACTTTTCCAGCTGTACAGAGATTTAGTCACGAGTCAAGTGATCTCGCCGGAAGAGTTTTGGGCCAGTCATACTCCGGTAAGATGAATGGTAGTGATGTTCATAGACAACTTTTAATTATTGAAAATTGTTACCCAGTCTCTGAAAATGACATATTTTTAACTTTTCGAAGTTGCTGCTGCTCTCCTTTCTCAACAAGTGGCCACAGTGACGATCACAGCAATTATCTTTTGCTGCATCCAGGTTGCTTGTATGAAGCACGACTGTATACACCTGTTATGGTATAGGGTTGTTGTAATATCCAGGTGGCGTGCAATTGCGACTCAAGATTCTTTTGTGTGTTCGGTTATGGTAATAGTGGTATTTTCAAAATTTGGCAGATAGCTCTAGTCTGTGTGGTGTAATGCAAGTCGATGTCGTTGCTGGTTCCGCTGTTTTGTGAGTGATGGAGAAGAACCAAGAAAGCATTACCGACAAATTTGCCGTGTTTGTCGTCAGCTCCACTTACTTGGGAAAAAGTGCAGTAACAGCGTTAACATTTCAAAACTTCATTTTCACAGACACAGTGACAGGTCCAGCTTCCTTTTCAACATGAGTCCGCCCCATTAAAATACACATTTTGCGTTGATAGTTAAATTGTTAAGTCGCACAGATACCGATAATGGATCAGTTCGATTGGCGATATTTGTGGTTTCAATCGGTTTTGGCAACTTTCGTTGAAATATTGATAACTCTGGAACCGTTCGAGATTACGGGATGCAGTTTGCTGCATTTGCTCAGGAAATGACTTGAGGGTCTTCATAGTTACCTTTATGTTGGTTACTATTTTAACATTTTTTTTCATTTGAATAATTATTAAACAAGAATAGTAAATCAATGAAAAAAAATTGGGGATTAAATTTTGGATATCGGTATCGGCACATCGTTACTAATTTTGCTTTAATTATCCAATAGAAAAATGACCGGCTATGTAGCAGAGGATCGTCACAAGATGTTGGAGTATCGGGAGCTTTTTTGGTAAGCGTTGGTGGACTGTAAAATATTTATTGGAGTTTAGTCCACTGTCTTACTAAATTGTCTTTTGGTTTCTGCTCAGGCCGATATCAAGCCTCAAACAGATGGGTGTAATGGACTAAAGTACAATTTGACAGCTGATGTGATAGAATCCATTTTCAAGACATATCCTGCAGGTAACCATTACAGGGTTCATACCGCCCTGGAAAATCGGGGATAGTCAGAGATCTGAAATACGGTCAGGGAACGTCATGGAAAAAATGGAAAATTGCTGAAAAGTCAGTGATAGTCAGGGATATTCGTTTTTAGAATAAATTTTTTTTAGACCTTTTTTTAATGAACCGGTTTTTTTTTTCATTTTTAGAATTTCGTTTTTAGAATGAACCATGTGGTCTCGTAAATTCCATTTGATTTGCTTTTGCTTTCTTGTCCCATTTTTTAAATAAAAAAAAAATTGAGAAAAATTGGAGCTGCCATCCGGATGTAGTTATGATGCCAGGCCTGCAGAGTGAGCAGTTGGCTCTGTATAATTGAAAAAAATAATAATAAAAGTGCAAGTGTTTTATTTGGTCAGGGATATTGAAAAAATAAATCGGGGATATTCCTTTTCAGATAAGAGTGTGAACCCTGCATTCTTCACCTTATTTTAAATTACTATGATAAACTTCACCCCTTTCGCCAAATAGATAATTTCTTGTTGGGGTGACACAATAAAAAAAATTGTTTATACCGATAAAAGTTGATAATATTAACGTGATATTTGATATTATTTTGCTAAAACAACTAGGGATGTGCGATACTCGAAAAATTCGAGCCGAGCCGAGTATGAAACTTGTACTTGAACTCGGCTCGCTGCTCGCATCCATACTCGAAAAATTCGAATCCGACGAAAATGCTAATAACTGCTAATTTTTGACCAATTTTGACATTCCAATATACCAAATCGATCGTCTCGGTGATAGCTTTTCATTGATGCAGATTAAAAGTCAATAACCGAAACCATTTACAAGTTATGTCCTTCAAGCAGGAAAACCATGACCAACATATTAAGCTAAGCACCATCTTTGTTCTTATTATCTTAACAAATTAAAGAGAAACGTGCCAGCAAAATATTTCCATCAAATACCCGAACTCGGCTCGATACTCGATTCTTCTGCTGCAAACTCGGCTCGTCTCGACTCGAATTCAATTTTTTCTACTCGCACATCCCTAAAAACAACTTTTGTGGGTGGAATAACCATACAAAAAAAACCTTGTCTGAAGCCTACAGTGGGCTGCTTAACGAATGGTTCCCATAACTTAGCCTGGGAAGACCCAAGTTCTCGTAACCAACCTTCATGATGGCTTCAAAGATGCAACTTGACAGTAGGTGTTCCAGTCCCTGCATCCCTGGAAGAGACGACCCTTTACATCAACAGTCTCAATTATGAGCCATTGTCTATGCTGTCCATGAGTGGTCCTCGCTGCTGAAAGGTGAAGACTCTTGTTGTCATGTTGGACAATGCCATGCATGTCACTTATGTACAATGGGGAGGAGGGACTCACTCCCGCACGCTTATGGAGGAAGTGTGTAACCTTTTCTCCCTCTGTCAAGAGTTTCATCTGACACTGCTACCAAGGCACTTAGCAGAGAAATTAAATGTGCCGGCCGATGAGCTCTACATGACAGACAAGCTATCTACCTCGGATGGCAGTTGATCCCCCAGATTTGCCAGTCCATCTTCCAGAAGTGGGAGAAGCCATGGACATATTTGTTTGCCACTCACCACAACAAACAATTTTGTCTCGCCGTTTCGGGATCCTCTCGCTTGGGTGACCAACAGCCTCGGCATCCGTTGGCACGGGATGTTTGCGTACACCTTCCCTACTTTTCACTCTTTGAGAAGGTCCTGAACAAGATCTGTGTCTCCAATGGCGAGTTTCTTCTGGTGGACCTGCTTGGCTGATACCCACTGGTTCGTCGACCTGTATCGGCAGGTTCCCGTTCCCCCACCACTGTCATCGGATCTCCTGTCCGAACACGGAGGCCGGTTTCTGCATTCTATATCTTAATGCGTGGAGCCGTTGAGTTTCTCATCCCTTGTGATGAAGCGTCTATGTGGTTCAGGTGGTTTGTCTGGTGCACCGACAATGCTGTAGACCCTCGTTACCCTTCAGTCACCACCTTGGACACCTTTTTGGATCATCTTTTTCAGACTGGTCTGTTGCCATGTTAATACGGAGAAAAACGCGATAGCACCACCAAACTGTAGTAAATGGAAAACTACATAAGAATCAACCGTTTTTCTTCGGAAGTACCACTAAACAAACTTGAAAAGCGTTCGATCACATGCTGTAGCTACAGGAGCAATAACAATTCAAATGTCAAGCATGCGCGCCTAGACCACTGATGTCTATGCGTCTAGCGCTTCATGCGTGGAAGGCTACTGTTGGTGTGGATGCAGCTCCCATTGGATGTCAAGCTTGGCGGCCAAGGGAATGATGATACTTTCGATATGTTCGGGCCCAACATATTTCGTATGTTGGGCCAGTCAAATTCATAAGGAAAACACGGTGACGAGAGAAACGTTGAGTGCCCATGATGAGTTAACTCGTCATATGCACGGGCCTCAATGCTTGTTTTCTAACAGTGGGACATAGCTACAGCTAATCTAAAGGTATGGGGGCATTCAGGATGCTTTATATTCGAAGTGGAAATCATTTTTGTTGTGCTAAATACTATCACAAGACGCCAGCATGCGTCGCTCACACAATGATCAGTGGGATTTTCGTGGCACACGCACTTGCTGAGTAGACGACGTCTTGCACGCCGTAGTCTCGTAAACAACTCAAGCAAACACAATGGTATTTTCAATTGTTTTGTAACAAAGTTTTATAACAAATGGTATTCTAAACAATGTATAAGGGAACAATAAATAATACAAGGAAAGCTGCTACGATGTCAAGTAAATGCAATGACGTAAACTCGTCATGCGGCACAGATAAGCTCTTTTCAGAAGCTTTAGCACTTCTATTGTTACTAATATGCTCCAGCCCGCATGACGAGTTAACTCGTCGTTATATTTAGGTTTTTTTTTTAGGGAATAATCCCTAATAATGCTCAAGAGTTATATTCTTGATGCCCGACGAAGATAGCAGCTCAAGCTATTGAAAATTCGCTGGAAAAGCTGTTGTCTTGATCGTGAAAGGTTGCGGTAGTCTTTTTCTGCAATTTTTTCCGAGTTTTGTTGACATTATGGCGTTTCACAGTGCGAAAATTAACGATGTTTTCAACGTGTTAAATGAGCTTCTTGCCTGTTACTTATTCACAAATGCTCGACTTCGTTACGCTGTAGGCCTAGTTAAAGTTTGGTCTCTTTTGTTCTAAAAATTCATCTTCGTAAACCAAACGGCCAGTGAGATAATCTTTTCATCTTGTAGTCTTCAGAATTTCTAACAGGTTTGTGTAATTTCATACACCAGTGAAGAAGAAACACCTCGACAATGTACCAGACAAGTTATCGGAAAGCGAATTTTGGACACGATTCTTCCAGTCTCACTACTTCCATCGAGATCGCCTCAATACCGGGACAAAGGACCTTTTTGCTGAGTGCGTTAAAAGTGATGAGCAAGGTAGGTAGTTACAACAAAAATTTTAACTTCGTTTTTCCCTTATAACATTACAAATCAGAAACAACAATCAAAATGGCAAGTGTTGTCTGCCACTTATGATGCCCCTTTATAGCCTTAACTGCCTGTTGCATTTTTTGGTCCCCCAACATTAATACCCCTTGGTTACTACAATGTAACTGTTCCAAACAAGCTTGAATGGGTCGATGGTCAGAAATATCAGAAATGTCGAACTGTTACCCGGCAGCAAGGCTTAATCCCCTACCTTCCAACCGTCTCTAATGTGAATTGTGAGGCACTCGCCATTTGGCCAGTAGACATTAAAATTCACTCACCATTGTCCAGTCCCATTAGCTCCTCGCCACGTAGAAACAATTTTAGCAGATGTCAGGGTTCGTACGGGGTCCCTGAGAATCAGGAAATGTCCTGGAAATTAAAAAATGAAATTCCATTCCTGGAAAAGTCCTTCAAAACTCGAAAAATTCCATAAGTCCTGGAAATTCCCGTAACAGAAAATCGCTTTTCTGCTTTCCTTATCAGATATCAACGTATACTTAAAAATAAAAAAAATGTAACGCCGGAGTGTCTTTCACCAGCGTCAGTTAATAAAACAAAATCTGTCACATCTTGCCACAGCGATGATGTCATATTTTAATAAACTACCTTTTATTGTATTATTTTATCATAATTATTAATTTCTGACCCTTGCATTTTCATTGACCTGTCCTTAAAAAATGCTGTATAACTCCTGGAATTTTAAGGATACAGACGCCTACGAACCCTAAGTTGTGCTGCTCCTTAATGCTTAAATTTTCATTGACCTGTCCTTAAAAAGTGCTGTATAACTCCTGGAATTTTAAGGGTACAGACGCGTACGAACCTTAAGTTGTGCTGCTCCTTAATGCTTAAATATTGTTTGCATTATGCTAATTATCCTGTCAGTTAAAGAGGCTGGTAACAGCATTACAGACTTGGTTGGAGAACCCTTGTAATTCTGCTCGCAACGCTGTTTCTAACTATTTTGGTTCTGGAGATATGACAATTTAAGTGTTGGGGTTTGTTAATCAGTCGCCATTTTGGTGAGTAGCTCTAAAAACTAAGTCACCAACTGCTGAATTTTCCTCGCCGTTTGGCAAGTGGCGACCGACATTGGTGAAGGTTTATACGTTCTAGTCTATTAGAAAATCTTATATGTCTTGTACTTAACAGCCTTAAGTACACCTTTGAAAGAAAAAAATGTCATTGTTCTTGCAGACGTTACCAGGGCGTTACCTAGTGTAGTTCGGGATCCACTTCTGGACCTGACCTCATTTACGGACTCTACAGTTGAAGAAGTAAGCTGTTCTGACAAGTAGGGTTTCATAATCATGGATCACAAAAAATGGGCAAATTACTGCTTTTTCAACGTGTCACCGTGCTTTAAAATATGTTACTGGTATGCGTAGTCTGACAAAACTGATTTGATACCGAGACTTGGCATACTTCTAGAAGAAAAATGGTGTCATATCGTTTAAAAGTATTGGATAAACGGCATATTGGGTAGCAATGGATGTAATGCTAGTGTCAGTATCGGAACAGCCTTACAGAATTACTTTACAGACTAATAGCAGACAAGTTATAAAAGCCCCTTCCACACCCAGATGTAAGCTGATAAAAAAGACAAAAAAAAAGTCTAGCGATGAAAGCAAGTTTCGTACGAGTTTGATATATTGGAATGTAAATCTGTATTTGGCAAATTAATACATTTTCACTGGGTTCAAGTTTTTCGAGTGTGGATGCAAGCATTTGGCCAAGTTCTAGTATTATTTATTTTTGTGTCAAATAGTTCTGATATGGGCTGCCGCAGAAGTACAATGAACCAAACTTTACAGAATCAAGGTTTTCTTCACAGGAAAATTCTGAATTTGGTCATCTTTTGACTGAATTACCGAATTTTAGAAAACCAAAAGAAAAAAAAGTTGCTTTAGCAGCGCACATGATTTTTGAAAATTGTTTCAGTAATTCCCTTTACAATGTACAGTAATTAGTACATGAGTCAAGCAAGTAATCTGCCGGAGTCAACTTTGTGCTCAATTTTGTAATAGGGCAAAAAAACTCTCACTTACGGATGAACTTTCGTGGAAAACCCAAGTCTCAAGTTTTCTTGATCAGCAATTGATTGGTAAATTAGTTAAAATTGTGACCGGTTACTATTTTTCTGGTAATGCTCCAGCTGGCTGACATCGGTTTGGCTAAAGCGTTAGATGCACTGTTACTACTTATATTTAATTTTATCGTTTGTAAATAACGTACAGAAATAATATTTAAATTTATTAAAAAATTTTTCGGTGGCTGATAAAAAAAAATTACACCTTTCTGTTAGGGATCGACCAGATAGCATTTTACCGGTTACGGATTATTTGATGCTAGCGCCGGATCAGATCCGGATCTAGGTTCCGGATCGGGCCGGTGCCGGACACCGGGTAATTCACAAAAAAATGGTGAAATAAAGTTGTTTATCTTTTCTCCTTATAAGTTGCAGATGGTGTTAAGTTTTTTTTCTTTTACGTTACTTTTTTACATTAAACACTTGAAAGTCTTACGCAATTAAAATTACAGTACAGTATACCTATAGGCTACAATACTCTACTGGTTTGACAATATTCTAAATTTTTTGAAACAATCAAAGCACTGATTAGGTTAAACAATATAAAAACATTTTTCTAATTTAAGGATTTCTCATTGATTAGCCCACTAGCTTCATTTCGAAAAATAATTTGCAGAATTTTGCAACATTTGTGAAATCGGTATAGGATATGCACTTATTTTATTTTTAAATTGATTAATTTCTAAATAATACCAAATAAATAACTTAAAAAGCTGAAATGCAAAAAAAAAAAAAAAAGTTAGAAAAATATTTACACATGGTTATCAGTTAATCACGCCTGGTTTTTGAGTTAGCTACCGGAGCCTACACCTGGCATATAAGTAGAGCCATATAAAATAATAAAGCTGAAAATAATTTTTTTACATAATAATATGTGCAATTTAAATATGGGTGTCATCAGTTAAGACACATCAGGTTTTGGAGTTGGCTAATTATTCCAACAGTCGACTACCTCCTCCAGGTGGTCCAACCATGGCGGAAGGAATTAGGTCCAATGTCTTGCTACTGGCTGTGTTGATGTGATGAAGGCAATGTTTACTAAGTCTAAAAACGAATTAAATGGAGCAGATTACGAGTTTCTCCAACAAAATGAATTTTGGATACTTCAAAGCACTCAACATTGACCCAGTGAAGTAAATAATCGGATCTTTTTCCAGAAATTAAAAAATTCAAAGGTGAAAATTTTAACGTTTGCAGCTTTGTGCGTTAAGTCTAACTCACTCACCACGTGCGATAGGGAATATAAGCCAGTTACACGGTTACATCTAATCTACGCAGTTGATGTTTTTTTTTGCGGTTAGGCAAGGTAAGTTTGATGGATATCATAAAAAATTCTAATGAATTCAAGCTGTCTTTGTGGAAATACCTTTTTGTTTTAATTACGATTTTTTCGCGGAGAAATGAGCCAACTTTCGGTACAACTTGACTGGTTTCGATTTTTTGGGCATCTTCGTTTCATATTCTCCCGTTCTTATTTTTGTATAATAATTTACAATATAATTATTTTGTCTGCAATTTTTTATACTCTTAGGCTGCTTAGTTATTTTATAAGGTTTTATTAAGAAGCAAAGAAAAAAAGGAAGTTGATTATTTGTGTAGGATCCGGTTTAAAAGAATTAGCGGTTGCGAATACTGCAGGATCCGGATCTATCCGGACTCGGTCGATCCCTACTTTCTGGTGTGGCATAGGGTCTAGAATTGAGGTTCTTTGAAATCCAATTTTTACTCCTTCGTTGTTACTTTGTGTTTTCAGGGCTACGGTGCCGCAGGTCCGTCATCCAGTTCTCAGCATCAGATAGGTAATGTAGTAAACCAGAACATGATTCGGCGATTTAACCATCACTCTATGATGGTGCTCAAGGTCTGTGAAGGAGCAAACTCTAAAGAAGGCTGCGGTGATAAGATGAATGGCAACACTTCTATGCCGCAATTGAATGGCCTGACTAAAACGAACCACCAAACAAATCCAGTGCCTACCTCGGACGCGACGGACTGTGAAGAGCCTCCAAATAAGCAGGTAATGGATTGTAATTTTATTTTTCTAGTTCATGTAATGACTTCCGCTTCATCATCATCCCTTCATCATCACCTGCACATCACCTTCATCCTTCATCAAATTCTCATCATGCTTTAAATATAAGTGCCTCTGACAATGCCTTGCAGTAAGCTGGCAAAATTGTAGGCATTTTACCACAATGGCCTCCTCAAGTTGGGTGGGATTTCTTTCTCCTATTTTTATCCGCTGACGACGTGAAGTAGTTGGAGGCCCAAATTGCTGTTCAAAACGGCTCTCTACTCCCATTTGAGCATTTTACCCCAATTAAAATGCTTTGATTTCGAAAATTTCTTATTTATTAATGGTTACCGCCATGTTTAGGTATATTAACGAGTAATGGTAAACACATTCATTTGATATTATTTACCGTTTTTAGAAGACACTTGTTCTACACGTGTCTGATATTAAAAACTGTAAATTTCCATTCTAAATTGTATAGTAGCCAGTCTCTAATTGTAGCCTGATTTTTAACTAGTAGTCCAGACTACAAATAAAGGATTTACGTTAATATACGTTCTTTTTGCATTAGTTAGGCAGCCAATTTGTGCAAAGTTGGGATCCCCTGTAAAAAAAAAAATGGAATGAGTCCTGCTCTGTTATTGTTAAAAAGCTAGGAGAGCCATCAGTTTCAGTTAATTTGGCCAATTTTGGCTCAGTAGCTAGGCATCGGTGCCACTGTACTAGACGCGTTGACTTTCTTAACACCCAACTATACGCAACAGCCACAGTGTTCCGATTTTTTTCTTCTTATTAAAACAAACAGGGATCTATTTATATATTTGGGTGGCACTGAGCAAAATCATCAGATGTATGTGCATAACAATCGGTAACAAACGTTTGTGTGTGCGTTACAATGTTTGTGCCTTGTAACAATCAGGAAGAGCTTTCAAAAATGGTTGAGAAACAATCAATGTCTGCACGATCGTTGCTGGGTTTATGGCACTTAATGTCAGAACGGACAAACCGTCAATTCACAACATAACAACAGCGTCCTCCATTGCAAAAAGGTATTTACTTCCCTACGAAAACCAAACAACAGGGGTTCAAAGGGAGGGGGAGCGGCGATGGGTGTGAGGATATTCACACCACACAATGGGGAAATTCGGGGGGGGGGAGTGGAGAGGGGAAAGGACTACCAGTGAGTAGGCGCATGGGTGTGAAATCTGACCATGCACCGGGAGAATGTGCGGAGAGGGGGCCGGGGGAGGAGACAGATTGGGGGCCTCGAAGTTATTTTCATTTCGTGCTACCCAGTAAAGTATTTTACTTAGGGAACCGGCTAGACCTATACAGCTAGTTGTCTCTAATTCAATTATAATTGATTGTTTCAGGCTCGAATCCAATCCAAATTAGTTTACGAGGACTTGTTGCCAACAAATGACCAGTCGTCGCCTGGTCTCAACTTAACCCGTGCCGACCGTTATCTGCATGGTCCAACGCCTGTAACAGGTGCGGATTATTCATCTAATGAGGAATTGCTGCAAGCTGTTCTCCTACTAAATGATCAGGTGGCAAGGTGGAGACCTAACCTTGTAAAGGTACGTTTATTTGTTTACCGTATTACCAACATAATTTTAACAATCTTAATAAGGATTTAATATCGGCAACTTAATTTTACTTGGCACTAGTTCCTGTAACTTAACTCTAGCATTAAGCAAGCTGGAAAGCCAGTCGTCTCAGAAGGGTTAAATAAATACAGATGCAAACCTATTTACATTGCTTTTTGGACTTATATGTCAGACTTTCTGAACGGGGAATCGAACCCACGACCTTTGAAACCGAAGGCCGAGGTCCTACCGCTGAGCCATATTGACACGATATATGTCCCAGTATATCAGTTTGGCTCGGCGGTAGGACCTCGGCCTTTGGTTTCGTAGGTTTGCATTTGTATTTGCCAAAAGGCAACATAAATAAGTTTGCATTTGTATTTATTTTACCTCTAGCACATTTCATTTTCCATCTTATTTAGCTGCCTTAATTTAAAAAAATTGTTGCGCTCTAGACCGTAGCGCATCTCTTCAATCTCTGGTGCATCTTTACAACTTTCAATTTACTGTAAGGTAAAATTAACTTCATAATCCAAAATATTACAAGAAAAAATGTGCTATAATTCATGATTTTAGAAAAATGACATTTCTTGTACTCCTTGAGTCGCTGTTTAAAATACAAATAAAAAAATACAAATACTGAATAAAAAAAAGCAAAAGCTGCTGTTTCAAAAAAGTGGAATTTTGCTATGAATTGTGAGATCGTGGTAAAGTCCTTGCCAATACATCCTGTCGGAAACGTCTGCTTACACAGACTAAACAGTACATCGGAGTCGTTGGATGGATCCCCATTATTCTGTTGTATAAGCAGAGGCTTACCTTAAGCTGGAAGGTTTTGCACCCTGTCGCAATGTCCACAATTTATCTCCAACTACATGTACTCCCTGTTCTGAGTCGCCCTGTGACGTCCAGTAGTAAACTGCTTACGGTCTCGTGTTAGATAATAGTACTGTTTCGATTAATGAGTCATTTTTTCCCCTTTGTTTCAGGTGATGTCTAACGTGTCGGCCGTAGCCGTTCTAGGGGAGCTATCTCCTGGTGGAGCTCTTATGAAAGGATCTTCACTCAACAATTTGCAGCGTACGTATTGCTTAAGATGTTCCACCAATGGGAAAATTTTTTCTCTGGTGCAGATTTCGGCGCAGTATATTGCTATACAAAATTAACGTTGCTATCCTCCACCCTCCACAAATGTACGATTTTAACATTGCAACAGAGTGGCCCTAAAGAGTTTTGGGGACATCTTGAGACGAAATATGCAGCATCAACTCGCTTGCGAAAATTTACTGCTTTCAAAGACGTGATAAGTTGCAGAATGGGGCCAAATGAGAAGATGTCAAGAATACCGCTACCGCATATATGTGCAAGAATTGGCTAGGATTGACAAGCTAACGAATTGGCTAGCAATCACAGACCATTTCGTTATGATGCTAATGCTCAGTGGGCTAAAGGTTGATTGTAATGACGTGCTTCACTTGACTGGCTCTTTAGAACCTGAGAAATATATGCCTGACTATACAGAAGATTTTCTTCTGAAAGACGAAAGAAACAAAAGATGGGAGGCTCCGAGTAACACGAGTGAAACTCCGAAGTCGTGCACAGTCCAGGGTTCGTGAATCTAGGCGTAACCAGGTTACAGTGGGGAAAATCTAGAATTGGGGAAATCTAGAAGTAAATGGTGGTTATATGCCTTTACTATGTATTACTCCACCAAATGTCTATTAGCAACTGTACTAAAAATGCCTTGAAATGAATCAAAAGGATGCGTAATAGCACTTGTTGTACTTTTCGTGAGTCGATGTCTATGCCATCTTTCGGTACCTCCACAAAGCTGGCGTGCAAAGCAGAGCACAACGGCATTTTAAACAGAAGTCGTGCAGGCTCTCATTCTCAACTCATTACCTGCATTGGGCCTACTAGCTTCTGGTTGCCGATCCTATATGGGTTAACATGTCTGCATCGAAAGCGAGGATGGATCCAAGAGACGAGTCAAGGCGACTGCGGGCGCCTCCAACATAAATAAACTTGAAAAAACTGCAGAAATTGATGGAAAAAAATTTATTAAATTAATATAAATGGCATCAAAACAGAAAAATCACCCTGCGGCCCACTCCAAGATATCGTGATTGGTACGCCCTCTATAGCAAGCCAGGGTTGTATGACGCTATTGTGGAAAACTTACAGGGCACTATTTTTAAATGGTAATTACAATTCATCAAATTTTGGGGAAATTCTTGTTCGGTTACTGGGCTACTTGTAAGATTCTCGAGGCCTGGGACAGTCGAGGAAGTTTCAAAGCCAAGTGTACAGAAGACTACTAGCACAGTCGAAAGAAATAAAGTCATAAAAAAGTTAGTGTTTTCATGCGGCAAACCTGGACATTATAAGGATTTTAGGAAGAAGCATAGCAAGAGCTCATCCAGTGAAAGCTATTCGCCGGAACGCACGCTGAGAACCTCGGCGATGTGGTGCTTATGAAGCAGGCTGCCTTACGGGGAGCTATTCTTGCCTCTTGACAATCTGCTGGTGAAGACATGTAGAGGCGGTTCCACACGCTGGGCGTTATTTGTTTAGGAGGTACTGTTGCAAAAGGACTACTTTCACTTGGAGGTTGGTGTTAGTTCGGTCACCAATGATCTCTTGTAAAAAAACGAAGAACACACTACCACCAAGTAAAACATGCGGTTCACATTAAATTTTCGATTACTCCTGTCCTATTCTTCAGAATCGATCACAGGAGAACGAAGAAAAACTATTTCACTTGGTGGATTCCGAAATGAGCGCTGTTCCGCCGCATCACTGACCTCATTCGAGCGTCCGATCTGGTTTGCCCACTGTACATCGAAGGCAGCTCCAAGCTCGTGCCAGATAAGCTGCTTGATGTTGGAGTAGCAAGAGTTTGCTATGTTCATCAGTGGGATCTCGTTAGTTTGAAAACAACTGATTGCCAGTGGGGGTTATTCGACACATTTGTCCTAAGCAGGATGGCTGGTTCTCCCCAAGCAATCTCATGTTGAGTGGTTTTGAATGTACTGCAATGCCTGTAGTTTTTTCATGTGCTTCAACAGTATTAACGTGTCCTTTTAGACGACCTGAAAGTTGCTGATGTGTCTTACCTACATATGACGCACTGCTTGACTTGCGTGGAACTTGGTAGACTACTCACCTTGTCGTGAAAGGGAGGGAAAAGAGGAAATCTAACTTGTTGCGATGGGGGAGGGATCGAGGTGCTACTTTCTCATGTATATTGTGAGTGCTGTATCGATGTGGAAGAGGAGGTGGGGTCGGGGATTTAGTGGGCTGGAGTGGTTCGGGGGGTGTAATGGTTTCTAGGGTGTATTTCTTTGGCCAGATCAGAGGAGTTTCTTTCGGGGGGGGGGGGGGGGGGGGGTATCGCAGATAGGCATTTAAACCTTGATTGGAAAGAACCAACCTTCTCCAATGTCGGTCGCCACTCGCCATTTGGCGAATGGAAATCTGCAATTGGCAACTTGGAATTTAGGCTTACTCGCCAAAAATGGCGATTATCAAATAGAGAACGACACTCAAAGAGCGATATCTCGGGAACCGTACAAGTTAGAGATGAACGGTTTGCAGCATTACGCTCACATTTTTAAGAGCTACACAACTGCTTTACTGCTTTTTACTGTGATTTAAGAAAATTTTACAATTTCAAGATGTACTATTTGGTATTTGGCGAGTAAAAATTGTGAAATAGCGAGTGCTTTTTAAGGTTTACTGGCCAAGTGGCGACTGCTACTGGATTGACATTCGAGAGGGTTGGAAAGAACACTACGGCTCTTCTCGCATTACCCAGGTAAGGAAGTGATCACAGATGTTGGCTGGTATTTCCTCTCAGATGTTTCCTGTGTGTTGGGGGTGGGGGAGGATCCTTGCATTTGGCTCGTCTGTCTTTGCCTTTGTGCCAAGCTTTCCATAGCTTTGAATAGCCAGGCGGGACAACTAACTTCAAAAACCTCAATTTGGTTATTTCAAGGTGTTGCGCAGCTGTTGTATTGGAAGAGTGTGTGACAGTGCAACAAAGCTCGTTGGAGACCAGTGCCCTGAGTTGGTATCTGGAGTGGCTTGACTTGTAGAGGATAGACCTCTCAGTATGTGATGGCTTCCGAAAGGCTGAATAGTGGACCTTATTTCCTTCACTCAGTAGTTCAACATCAAGAAAAGGAAGTTTACCGTGAACAGCCTCTTCCATGGTGAATCGGAAGTGCCGTTTCTCATTAGTTAAATAGCTACCATGGTGTTTTACCCGGTCATCGACGTGTGATGTGGTAATAACATCATTAGTGTATCGTCTCTAAAGAGGAATCTCGGGGAACTGTTGTTCAACGTGTTCGTTTTCCTAAGAGCTCTGCGGCAGCGTGCTCACGATCACATTCACAGCATTAGCAGTCCTGTAAAATGCTTTGAACAGTTTTCCTGCCCCAATTTACTCTCAGGACTGTGGAGGTCCCTCTCTTTTTCCCTCCTCATTCCTTGTACACATTTTTAAAATTTTTTTACTCGACCATTATACCTAGTACAGCAGCATAAATAAATACAGAAGATTTAGATTGATTGATCGATTAATTAATTGGTTAGTTAATTGTTTCTTGCAGAATCCGTTCCTCAGCCAATTCAACAAGAATTGAAGCACCTGTACGCTGCACTTGGTGAATTACTTCGGCATTTTTGGTCCTGCTTTCCTGTCACGTCGGAATTCCTTGAAGAAAAGGTAACCACAATTGTGACACCTTACTGGGGGTGTGCGGCTTTAATATTTTGGATTCGATTAGATTTTGATCGATTTTGGGGAAGAACACCTCGATTTCGATTATTATTCGATTCCGAAATTCAATTTTTTTCTGTTTCGATTTTCAACTATTTTGTTTTTCAATGTGTATCAATAAGGTCTTGCCTTTGAAAAAATTATCAAGTTTTAGTAATTCCTGTAAACTAATGTTACTCCAGTACTTGGCGAACTAAACTTTTAATTGTGTGTTCATTTATTGCGCAAAACTACATTTTACCTTTTGGTGTTAACACGAAGATAGAA
The DNA here is from genome assembly GCA_023313725.1 of Lithobius niger. NCBI lineage: Eukaryota > Metazoa > Arthropoda > Chilopoda > Lithobiomorpha > Lithobiidae > Lithobius > Lithobius niger. Next base: position 131,594 of record JAHWFP010206530.1, on the reverse strand, counting down.
AGCAAGCTTCCACCTTCCACACCCCTTTTCAAATGAGTTTTACTGTATATGCTTACATCATTTTTTTTTTGGCTGTGAGCTTTAATCTAAACCAGGGGTTCCCAAACTTTTCAAACTGAGGCCCGTATAGCACAGTTGCGTGGGTTCAGCGGTGCCCATTCTCCCCCCTCCTCAGGTGTAATGAGAAGTGACTTTGCTCCAGGGGTGTGCGATACCAGATTTCCCGATACCGATACCTTATTAATCTGAGTATCGGTATCGCCATACTTTTTCGATACAGATACTTTTTCGATACAGATACTTTTTCGATACTGATACTTTTTCGATACTGATACTTTTTCGATACCGTTACTTTTTTTCGAAACCGATACTTTTTTCGATACCGATACTATTTTAAAGAAAGCAGTAGGAATAAACAAATTCAAATGACTTCATCTGTAGCTTCCATTATTCCTTCATTACAATTACCGTTCACAGAAATATTTCAGATGACAATAATGGTGAGCTGAACTTCTTTGTTACGTTAGAAAATGAACCTTAAAAGTTTTATAAAGGCGTAATAGTATTAATAAAAAAAATTATTAATTTTAATTAGAGTATCCTACAGACAACTGTTCAGCATAGAAATTTAGAAGTAAACTAGGACTAGGCTACATGGAATTTACTTAACATTTTTATGTATTGCTTTATTTGACATTACACACATCTTCAGACATCTTCAGAGCACAAAGGGTCGGATTATAAAACTGGGATACCCCCCAGGACTCTTGTCCAAAATGATTCGGAGAGCGGTGGGATCACGCAATGAGCAGCGAGAGAGAGAGCAAAAATCCGAAAGCCAGTCAGGGTGGGTCTCACCCATCTCAAGGGAATTAGCGAGAAAGTGGCTAGAGTGCTAAAAGAAAGAGGTCCTGAAGAATGGTGGAAATAAAGACGAACTGCTGAAAAATCGGATTAAAGTGACGTGCGAGGAAGACCAGAGTGTTTTGTCCAAGATCCCAAATACACGTGAAGGCAGGCCTGCCCATCCCCCCGAACCCCCAGGACGCGGGCCCCCCCCCCCCCCCACAGAATGTAACCCCCCCTTTTCAGCTATGGGGTCTGGGGGAGCGCTGTAAGCTCCCCCAGCGGGGTCCGGGGCTCCCCCGGAAGCTCTCGCATTTTCAGCATTTCTAATGTGATTCCTGGACGCTAAAGGGTGTGTTTCCAGAACATTTATCAATCTTCTTTATTTCTATTCTCCAACCCTCCTCGCTTCATCCAACAAACTTTAAAATTTCAAAAATCAACACTTTTTCCAAGTTTTTTTTTTCAGAAAAGTGAAAATGGAACCACTTTACTGGAGTACAAAAAGGTGGTCCCTATTTCAATATAACCCAAAAAAATTTGAAAACGTATGAACTTAGAACTTTTTTAGCTCGTGCATTTTTTATGGACCGTTCTGTATGTTAAGGGTAGGGGGGAGCCCGAGGGCTAATTTGGCCCCGCCTAACGTTGCTACGTCACTGGTCACCGACCCTAAGGGACTGTTCAGAACTCGAGTAGATCTCGTTTTTGTATAACTCGTGTACACTCCATGGCCTCGGTTTAAATTTCAAAACATCGAATCTAAAGAAATTTTTTCCCTCCCAACCCCTAATAAATAGCGGTTTTGAGTTCCCTGTTGTACTACCAATGAGGTGCCAGTGAGTTGTGACACCAATGAATTTACAGTTAGCATGATTTTGTCTATTATATGCTGCAGTCGACAATTTCTGGTGTTAATATGCACAGGAATGCAGTGGCGCAAACGATATTATAACATTCACTTTACCATTGTTGGTTTAAATTTATGTATTTTTTTTTTTTT